>JADHKQ010000014.1:229737-443588 GCA_019925375.1 Sporothrix euskadiensis | reverse complement strand
GTCCGTCTCGTCCAGCGCTTCCCCATCGTCGACTTGCTCGACCTACTACCTCGAGAACATCCAGCACCAGGGCGTGGCTCCCTATGCCGCCGATGGCTACACCGTCTTCCGCAACGTCAAGGACTTTGGTGCTGTCGGTGACGGTGTGACGGACGACACCAAGGCCATTAACAATGCCATTGCTGCCACGAAGAAGGGCACCAACAGCGGCCGCTGCGGTCCCGGCACCGGCTGCCAGTCGACCACGACCCAGCCCGCACTCGTCTACTTCCCCGCCGGCACTTATTTGGTGTCGTCTCCCATCACGGACTACTACTTTACGCAGCTCGTCGGCAACCCCGACTGCCCGCCGACGATCAAGGTCGCGTCCAACTGGGCGAGCGCGGGCGAGACGCCTTATGCGGTCATTGACGGCAACCCCAACGAGCAGTGGGCGGCGGTCAACATCTTCTGGCGGCAGGTGCGCAACTTTGTGATTGACATGACGGATGCGCCGGCCACGCTGCCGCTGGCAGGTGTGCACTGGTCGACGGGCCAGGCTACCTCGCTGCAGAACATTGTCTTCAACATGTCGACGGCCAGCAACACGCAGCACCAGGGCATCTGGTCCGAGGAGGGCTCCGGCGGCTTTTTGTCGGACCTGACGTTCAACGGCGGTCTCTACGGTCTCAACTTTGGCAACCAGCAGTACACGATGCGGTCGCTGACGTTCAACGGCTGCCAGACGGCGGTCCGCCAGGTGTGGGACTGGTCGTGGATGTACAAGGGCCTGACGATCAACGACTGCAACATTGGTCTTGATCTGTCGGCTGGCTACCCGTCGGATGTCGTCTCGGACGTCGTGATTGTCATTGACTCTACGTTTAACAACGTCGAGACGGCCATTCTGTTTGCCAAGGCCAGCGGCATCACACCCTCGGCGGCCGGCGAGATGATTGCCGAGAACGTCTACTTCAACGGCGTCACCAATGCCATCAAGGAGGCTGCCGGCCCTGTCGTTCTGTCGGGCACGCACCACTCGATTGGTCTCCTCGGCTACGGCCACGGCTACGAGGGCACGACCGCCGTCACCAACCTGGGCAATGTCGGCTACAGCCGGCCCTCGACCCTGCTTGACGGCTCCAACTTTTATGCCTTTGACAAGCCGTCGTACTCGGGCCTCACGGCAGCCGATGTTCTCAGTGCTCGCACGCTCGGTGCTGCTGGTGACGCCTCGACGGACGACACTGCCGCCCTCCAGGCTGCTCTGGACCTGTCTGCCTCCACGGGCAAGCTCCTGTTTATCGACTACGGTGTCTACCTCGTCTCGGCCACGCTCGTGGTCCCCTCGGGCGCCCGTGTTGTCGGCGAGTCTTACCCCGTCATCATGTCCCATGGCCCTGCCTTCACCAACATAAACGCCCCCATCCCCGTCGTCCAGGTCGGCGCCACTGTCGGCGCTGTTGGCCATGTCGAGCTCAGCGACTTTATTGTCTCGACCCGCGGCGCCCAGGCCGGTGCCATCCTGATCCAATGGAACCTGTCGGGTGCCGGCGGTGGCCAGTTCGCCACCATGTGGGACGTCCACACGCGCATCGGTGGCTTCACGGGCTCCGATCTTTCGTTGGCCGACTGCCCGCTCATGAAGACCACGACTGTCACCAGCAGCAACCTCAACACGGCCTGTATTGCCGCCTTCATGTCCTTGTACATCCCTGCCGGCGTCAAGTACGTGTACCTCGAGAACAACTGGTTCTGGGTTGCCGACCACGACGCCGACGATGCGTCTCTCACCCAGATTACGGTCTACGCTGGCCGCGGTATCTTGTTGCAAGGCTCCAACCTCCTGCTGTACGGCGTCGCTGCTGAGCACCACGCCCAGTATCAGTTCCACGTCCACAATGGCAACAATATTGTCATGGGTCTTATCCAGTCCGAAACCGCCTACTACCAACCCAACCCGGGCGCGCTCCTGCCCTTCGCCACCAACGCTGCCTTTGGCGACCCGACGCTCGCCGCCAGCCAGTCCGGCTGGGGCGCCGTTTACTCGGGCACCACCGCCAACACCCTGGTCTACGGTGCCGGCCACTACTCCTTCTTCATCAACAACGACCAGTCCACCTGCGAGCCCTACGGCTGCCAGACCACGCCCCTCGTCAGCATCCAGGGCTCTGCCAAGGTCACCATCTTTGGTCTCGTCACCACCGGTGTCAAGTACATGGTCGACTACCTGGGCACGTCTGTCGCGGATGCCTCGGCCACCACTAACTACGGCGACTTTATGGGTATCGTCGGAGTGTTTTCGAGTGCCTTTGTGGCGCCGGCCTAAGTGTGTCGTAAGCGACTAGCGGACGACGTGTTGACTGTATTGGTGTTTGTGAGTAGTGAATAATGTGGCAGTTGTTTTCTTTTCTTTTCTTAAATAATGAAGAGTATAGGGCTGATAATAATTTAATGACCAATGTCAACATTAACGTACGTTTTTAGATAACTACTCTACTCTTTACAGCTTCTGTGACCTGACGCCGAGGCTGGACTCCGAGACTGGACTCCGAGATCCCGTGGCAATATGACAATAAGTGAGATTCAAAGAAAATTTATGTGCAGAGGCAAGCCAACGATTCAGGAAGGGGCTGAATACGTCGTAGTCACGGTGCACACCATCTTGTGGGCTGGTTGGTGGAGATGCAAAGTCCGGGGTCGTACGGGGATTGTCCGTGAGTAAAAACAGTGACCGGCATGGCCGACGATCCGAGATGGCAATGGACACATAAGTATAGCCTGCGCGGCGCCATTACTGACAGGGCCGAGCTGGT
Source organism: Sporothrix euskadiensis (assembly GCA_019925375.1). Lineage (NCBI taxonomy): Eukaryota > Fungi > Ascomycota > Sordariomycetes > Ophiostomatales > Ophiostomataceae > Sporothrix > Sporothrix euskadiensis. Next base: position 440,793 of record JADHKQ010000014.1, on the reverse strand, counting down.
GGCCGACTCGATTGTCTATCTGACACGAGAGCCGCAGCACTGGCTGACGGGTCGGTATGTGAGTGTGCAGTGGGGCTTGAAGGAGCCGGAGGTCAAGAAGGACGACATTGTGGCTAGAGACTTATTGAAGAACAAGATGATGATCTAGAGAGATATAGTTATAAGAACTGGGCTACAGAGCTAGAGGTACATTGAATATGGTTTTTACACGCACCAAGGACGGCCTGAGCCATACGCCTGTTGAATACTGCAGCCCGGACGACTGTATTAAGGGTGCACAGGTACTTCTGGGTGTCGTCCTACGCTTTGATGCAAACAGAAAGTTGTAATGGAACCGACTAAATGAGAATATAAACGACAAACAATCTTATCTAATGGTATCATGTGTATTGCTACAGGCGTCTGCTAGCTCCTCCCCCTCCTTGAATTGTATACAATGTATACTATGCTATACGTGTTAAACAATATAAAACAAGTTAAAAGAAAGGATCATATATATATATAAGGATAATGTCAAAGGTAATTGCAATCAACACAGTAACGCTTCAGACGTGATTACTTCCTCGGCTTAGGCGAGCGGGCAACATTATCAGTCAAGGACGTCGACGACGACGACGATGCACTAGCCTTGGCCATGTTGTGCCGGCCAGCACCGTCGTTCAAGTCGGGATCCGAAAACACGTTGCGTCCATCGTCACGGTGATCGTGATGGTCGTGATGACCACCACCAACCATGCCGAGACTGAGCTCGCTTTGGTCGTCGTGCTTGATATGGAGCTCGCGTGTCACCATGATTGCACCTGCACCGCCATTCGCACTAAGTGGCGTCGATCCGCCGCCCTGCTGCCGGTACGATGGGAAGATCTCGTCCGTACTGCCGTCCTGGCTTGGTGGCCGGCCAATGGCATCGCGCTCGACGCGACTCGTGTTGCCGAAAGTGCCGCTCTTCAGATGCGCCTTTGTATGCGACCGCACCGGACCGAAAGGATCGCCATGCTGGCCACGGCTGTGCAGCGCAATCGACGCACCATTGAGACCGGACAATCCAGACTTGTGATTCTTGCTGCCTGTGCGGGGACCGCCGGCATAGTAGGGGTTGCCGGCCGAGTCCTTGTTGGATGAGAGGCCGACGAGGCGGTTGAGCCAGGGGACCTTTTGGATGACTTGGCGCAAGGACGGGATGCACGAGCACAGGATCAGGGCGGTAATTTCGACTTCCGACCAGATCATGGGCTCGGCCAGCTCAAAGGTGCTGTCGGTACCAATCTTGGTGACGAAGACGATGCGAATCACCGAAATGACACATACTAACAAGCCGAGGGACAACATGGCAATAACGCCGACTCGCTTGGTGATGGGCAGCTGGAGGTGCCACATGGTCGGGATGGGCTGGATAAAGAGGGTGAGATCGGTAGAGAGGTTGAACACAAAAGTGCACCACCACATTGGCACGAGTTGAAAACAGGTACCCTCGACGGTACTGTCCCAGGCCCGGGCAATGGGACGGCACTGCAACACCACGACCAGAGTCTCCTCAATGGCCTGGCACAGGAGAAACACCATCAGGAACTTGTTGAGAATTGCGAGCCCGCGGCCCTGCAGGATGCGCAGGTACAGCACAGCGAACGACGCCTTGGCCGCCGGCACGCCCCAACTAAACGTTGTCGAGCAGACCATGATGAGCTGGGAGGTTAGCGAGAGTTTGAATACATATTCACAACAAGGCAAGGGGTGCTTACTCGTGAGAACTTCGGGATGTGCTCCGTCGGAACAATGTCCATATGCTGGCCGAAGCCATAAGTGCGTGCCGCGAGGGTCGCTGCGTACAGTGCCAGGGCAAACACCCAGCTTGTCACAATCAGGGCATCGTCCCAGCCTAGGCCGCCCAGGATACCGGTACGGACATAGACACGCATGGACACGGCGAGAGTCGACACAACAATCATCAGCACCGACGCCACCAGCAAAGCCGTCGCGTAGGAGTCAACGGCCATGGTGAAGGCTAAAGGGAATCGAAGACGTCGACGTCGACGGCGACGACCAACGAAAGAAGAGTTGACAGTTGACCAAGGAAGAGCCGACAAGGTCGACGATCCTTTGATGACGATAAAATGAGGACGGCTGTCGATGGGAAGGAGGTGTTGAAATATTGTTGTAGAAAAAAGCGGAAGTCGACGTCGTATTATATTCAAGACACTGGGAGGAGGCCGTCCGGGTAACGTCGACTATTGTCTGTCTTTTGTCGTCTGGTAAGACAGTCTAGAAGGAGTGGAACCACAGAGACAAAAAGAAAAGGGGGGGGGGGGGGCGTGAGATATAAACAACGTGGGAAAAAGAGAGATGAATGGTACAGCTGGGGGAGACTGGAGAATAGGGAAGGGGAAGAAAGTGATCAGTCACAAAGCTTAACAGAAATAAGAGACGGCAAGAAAAGGGGAAGGACAAGAACGACATAAAAGGTAAGAAAGCCAAGTCCACTCTGTGTCTAGATGGTCTCTAGATGGTCTCCAAATGGTGTCTTTGTATTGAAAAGGCGATTCTGGCGAGTTGCAAGTGTCTGCGAAAGGGGGAATCGAACAGGGAAGGCGTTGGATGTGACAAGCGAGACAACAAGAAACTGGGATGTTAGGTTGAAGGGGTGCTCCTCAAAGTAGTAAGGAAGGGGGGAGGAAGGAATTGTATCAATGCGTCGATCTGCAAGACGACGAGAAAATAGGAAGAAGCCGTCTCCTGTCAAAGGTCCGACGCCCAGTCCAGGTCGAGTCCACGCCGTTCTGCATTCACATCCTTGCACCCCAAGATCGTCCAAGGGCATGTCGGTCTGGTCTAGTCTATTTTGTTCACCCTGTTCCCCGGAGGATTTTGACCTGTGCACTGCACCTGGAGAATACTGCGCACCAACGACGAAAGACACATGGAGACAAGACGCAAAGGATGGGGACAGGGCAGTTCTTGGGATAGCTGCACTCTTGGGGACTAGGTATTGTCGAGGGACTCGTCAAGATTTCTGGGAGCTCGTCGGGCTTTGCTTGTTTCGATGTAGTCGACTGTGCTGCCGAGACGCACAGCTGTCAAAAAGGTAAAGCCCGTGGCAAGGTGGCTGTACGAACAGTCAAGCGTGTAGACAAGGGGATATGTGTACTCCGTCCAGACGTGTGTGTATCTTAAAATGTGTGCACAACAAGACACGCGTTGATGAAGGAGAAAATGCAAAAGTACGACGTTACGACGTAGGAGAAGCAAGGGATTAGGAGAATTATGTCGGAAAATGGAGAAATTGTATGGGGAAGTGGGAAGCATAAAGGACCACAAAAAGCCACGAGGGAACGGGAAGAAGGAGACAAGAGAAAAGAGGGCAAAACAAGTGACAAGACAGAAATGAGACACAAGACACAAGACACAAGAAGAAAACTCTAAAGCGTTAAAACGCTGTCACAACGGAAAGCCACCTATCCGAGTGCTTGGTGTGCTTGGAGAGTGCTTAGTCAGGCAGAGGAAATGGAATAATGTTGCGAAGAAAGAAGACGGAATAATCCGGGGAAGACAAGAAGAGGGTGCAAAAGGTGCACAAATGACATGACCATTCGAAAAGGGTAACGGCGTCCAGCGACAAACTCGAGCTATTGGGTGGCAAGAAATGTCACTTACGAGTTGGTGGGCTTTAAGAATTTGCCCTTCATGTGCTTGCCGTGTGCTTGTCGTGTGCTTGTTCAGTCAGCTGTCTTTTCTTTTTCTGGCGTCTTTGGTAGTCCTCAATATCTTTAACCAACAGACACGCCAACACCATTACCCAACCGTACGAATTCCATTCAAACTACGACGTACCGCCCATTCGATATCTAGTGCCCTGCCTGAGACACAATTAGGCCCTTTCTTGGCCCTGCATTGTGCCTCGTTGCCCCTATCTACCTTTCTTCGTTAATGGCTTCATCTCTCGCATATGGCTCATCGTTCTCGTCTCTCTTCTCTCTGGCATTTTCTTGATAGCCCGGATGGCGTACTCAAAGTCGAAAAACTCGGCACAACATGCCTATCCTTTCTCTCTTTATGTCCTCGTTTATGAGTTCCTCCTGAACTACGACGCAATGATCCGTAACTAGCCCCAAAATTGCCAACGGCACCAGTGGCTGGCCCCGGGCCTCTTGTGGCTATCTAGGTCTGTTCTCCTCTGCTTGGCTGGTTCTTGGAGGGTTGTCTTTGGAGTAGCGTTTGCTTAGTGCTGTCTTGGTGTTTTATCGTGAACTACGGAGTAGTCTTGGTATTGCCATTCTCCTATTTATTACCAAACAGCAACTTGGCAGGCGAGTGCAAACCCTACAGACCTTGGCGCATGGTAACCAAACGCCACAAAATTATCGACAGATGCTTTGTTCGTTTAGGCAAACCGTCCTGCAAAACGATAACAATAACTAAATCAAAATCAAAATCGAAATCAAAATCAAAATAAACAGCCCCCTGCTCATTCTACACAGTACTCCGTACTCACTCCCCTTTCTGTATATCTTTACCCCTGCGTTTCCCCATACCAAGCCAACTTTCCCAAACTGATATCTTGTTGCATTGCAGAGGTCTTGTGAAGAAATCACCCCATCACCACCTTGTCCATCCTTCCCCACTGCGGCATCACACTAATGACCTCGCCGTCCAGCCCCGTCCGGGGAAAGCCTACAACCAGGGGTAGCGAGGAGTCTAGTGCAGTGGAGTCTTTTGGGACACGAAACGCGTGGTGATTGAGTGATGGGCAGAGGCTTTAGCGTGCTGGTTAAGAAGTTTAGTGCCTGCGCCTGTCGACCTACACAAGCGAGATAAAGTAAACGAGGACACTACGGAGTATGTTAAAACCAAAGGAAAAACAAAGACGAGACCTGAGAGGCAGAGAGTGTGAACAGGGAGGCGAGTCATTTTTATGGGGCCCAGCATTGGCAGAAAAGGTGTGGAGGAGAGAAGAAAAGAAGCAGGACAGAAGATGGGAGAGATCAAGAGGGATACGATTTAGATCCAAACCAAGATCCAAAATTACGTTTCATTCGAACACAGTAAACGACTTTGATTCTTTGGCTTTTTGGCTTCTCCAGGTTTTCTCAACTAAAAGTACACAGGCCAGATCTAGGCGTTTCCTTCGCTCTTCTGTTAAAGTCAAAGTCAGGGCCACCCGCACACGCCACGAATCCCTTGGGATTTTCATCCCAGGTGTACACGCATTCCCCATCAGTCCGTCAATGATGGATTTCGTACGGAGTACACAGCAAACAAAATCGTCCCTGCAGAATATGTCAATATTGTCGCTTGTCACTTGTCACTTCTGTACGACATCCTCCTTCGATCACCAGCGGGGGCTCTTCTCCAGACTCCTCCTCCAGGCTGGGGGACTGGAGACTGGGGAACAAAACAAGGAGACGACCTTGGCAGCTGAAGACTCCCTGTTCTCTCGTCTCTTCACCAGCCTTGGCGGGAAGCATCATTAGTGTGATGGAGCAGTGGACCTCGACCCTCACCTAGGCTGAACTAACTCTGTGACTGGAAAAGAGTTGCTTGTTTGCCTTTCAAAGGCAGCGGAAACGAGCCCTGTTCCATGTCTAATCACCGCTGCTGTGCTGTGCTGTGTATGTACGGAGTAGGTGCATGCCCAGAGAAGGCCCCTGTAACTATTTTGGTCTCTTTATCTCGCCTGGAAATGTTTTTCAGCGATGTGAGCTGCCCATGTCGAGGAACAAAGCAGCAAACGGCATAGATCATATTAGACACCTAGTTCAACAGATCTCCAACACCCCAATGGCTCCAAATTCTCTTCAAAGCTGCACCATAAATGGGGCATGTACTCCGTGTTTGCGGTGTATTTTGGTCTCGGTGGTGTGCCGTGCCCATGAGTTCATGTGTCTTTTGCACTCACAATTCAGAGTACTCCTTTCCCCTCTTTTGTGTCTCCTTTTGTGCCATGATTCGCGGCACGTTCTGTCTTTGACGAAGAAAAGTCAATCTTTGGAATACGATATCAACAGATAATGAATAGAACATGATGCACAAAATGTCATTTAGTGTTGACATTAATTTTGTGTGGTTTCTTTGCTGTGCAGTTTATTCCCTGACAGACCACGAGGGATAGTAAGAAAAGAAAAAGAAACGCAACTAACGCTGACAGACAAAACGACTAAGCAACCTATAAGGATCCTCTTCCCTAGACTCTCGATAGGTCTGTACACGCCTTGTGGATACTCCTTTTCTTAGATTTACTTTGTTTCTTGTACTCCGTAGTTGTGGTAATAGGGTCTGTCCCTTCCCGTAGTACAACGTACAATCCCCACTCTTTACTCGCCCCGTCATGATGCATTTGCTTTCTCATGTCGTATTCTCAGTTGGGTGTAGCATTGAAGCACAGTAAAATAGGTTCGGTCCCGTTTTCCGGGCGGGGATAATGTGACTGTTTGCGTATGTACTCCGTACGACGTATGGACCATGTAGAAGTGGGCGGTGCGCCAAGCGGCAGTGCAACGCTGGCTCAGGGACCGCACGAAGAAGAAACCAGACGACAAATATATGTAGATGAGGCAGGCAGCGACGAAGGAAAAGAGAGGAGATAGTGTGGAGGGTGTAGATACACCCATGGGGAAGACCAGGGGAGAAGAGACAAGAAACGAAGAAGAAACGAAGAAGAAAAGAAAAAGAAAAGAAAAAGAAAAGAAAAAGAAAAGAAAAAGAAAAGAAAAAGAAAAGAAAAAGAAAAGAAAAAGAAAAGAAAAAGAAAAAGAAAAAAGATACCCCGGATTACGACACCTGCATTGTGTGGAATGCCCGCACCGGCACTAGCACCAACAACGCATGATGCTTGTGATAGTGACGAGAAAAACAATCCTCCGGAGGAGAAAACTAAACTCGTGTTGTGTCGGCCGACAGCGAGACTTGCTGGTTCTCTTATTGGTGTGGTATATGTACATGAAAAGACAAGAAGCACATACATCGTCGAGGCTGCGCAAATTTGCAAAACTGCAAGCTTCATTTTCTCATAGTACAGGGTCTTGACTCGTAAAAGCCAGGGCAGAGGTTGCACAAGGCGTCCCCTACACAGCTCACATCTCTCTTCCTGGTATCCGGAGCCGGACGAACACGCCCGACACGATGTAACTGTTTTGCAGTTTTCGAAATTCTGTTTTGCGACTGTCTGTTGGTGCTTTTTTGCCTGCATCCTGTACCTGACGTAAAATGGTTCGTGGATGGGGCGGGAGGTGGGCGCGAGCGAATGCTCAGAGTATCTCGTTGTGGTTGGTTCAAATTCAAACCGTGAGTTGTACGGAGTATGTGTTGTGTTCTGTGTTTCTTAGCTCGTAAAAATTTCCTTCCTATTTTCTTTTTTACGTCTTCTCATCTTCTTCCTTATTCTCCATGTTCCACCCCCGATGAAGTCCCCAATTTCCCGCAATGACGTTTACATATACGGAAGTACCTTGTCCAGTCTACAACCAACAGGCCACACACAAATCCCCTTCTTCAGCACCTCTTCTACCAAGAGAGTTGAAAAGAGAAAAAGAAAAGAAAAAAAAGAAAGAAAGAAAGAAAAAAACAGAAACACACTCGACAGGGTGGTGCGCCACAACTTCATGCAGGTGGCCCGAAGCGGTCCTTGCTAAAGACAAGGGGCGAGAAAGAGGACGAGATAGAAAGAAACCAGAGACGCCACGGGAAAAAGCCACACAGACTTGGAGGCTTGGCTTTCTTCTTTCCCAGATCCTTCTCCGGGCGCTTCTCCCCTGCTCCCGTTCACCTTGGCAGGGCACACCAAGAAGGTGCTCAGATGCTTGGGGAAATGGATCCGAGCGCACAGCTTTCTGTGAGTAGTAGCCCCGTCGGCGTGTGTTGTTTTCCTTTCTCTCTCTCTCTCCCATCCCTTTGGGAACAAATCTACATTGTTAAGGAGTACGACTACACTTTAATATGATATATTTGACATAAGAAAGCTATTCCAATAACGGAACGTCGCTCAAACAAAAGCAGAGTGTAGTTAAATAGTTTGAATATGTACTAATGACTAATATTATTGCAGCTAATCATTTCCTCCGTTTTATGTGTATCTTGTGTATGTCTCCTCTACTAAACAACCAACATAGGGTATGTGCTTGGGATATCCAACTCGATGTACACAGCCATCCGCACTTTTTTGTCTCACACATTAACCATGGCCATGTAGTCAACATCCGGCTCGACTTCCGTGTTTGGTTCGTATCCACCGCCACCGGCCACCTTGAACGTGCTTCTTGTATACGTTGCTGTAAGCCGCTGCGCGTCCGACTTGGAAATCAGGATCGCCGGTGTCTGGTCTGGCCGCAGGATCTTGGTCATGTCCTGGGCCCACTGCCACGGCTGGGACTGTCCGCCCGGCTCGCTGTCAAAGTACTCCCAGCCCATGATGCCACCGAGCGGTTTGCCCGAGCCATAGTGGTCGCGGAGTGCTGTTACCGTCGCTTTCAAAGTGCCCGGGGCGACGTAGTTGCCGCCCTCGGCCGGCGACGTGATTTGGCCAATCAAGACAAGATCGGGCGTGAACTGCGAGCCGACTTTAACAATGTTTTCATAGTCTGTGGGGTGGGACATGTCACCGAAGCCGTTGTAGAACTGCGCATTGTAAAAGGCAATGCGTCCCGAGGCGGATGCCGAGATGGTGCTGGCCAGGGCCGGATAGCTGAACCCACTGAGGTTGGGACCGCCCGAGGTCAAGGCCGATGCCACGGGTGCTAGTGTGACCTCAAACTGCGGACCAAAATCTTTGTTGAGGCGCTCGACCAGGCGTCTAATGCCGGCCTGGCTCATGCTCTGCTCGACATCGAGGTCCATGCCCTGCAGGCCGTATGTGACAATGGCGTTGTGGAGCTGTCTGTAGGCGGCTTCAAAGGTTCTTGTGCTCGTGCTGTCGAGCGTGTTGCTGGCAAACGAGCCGCTCGCAGCGCCGCCAACCATGCCCATGACACGCACACCGGCGTTTTGGAGGACGGCGGCCTCGCTCCAGAGCGTGTCGAAGCGTGGGTCGGATGGCGGGTAGTCGTTGAGGCGGAGGTCCGGCGACGAGGAGCCTGGCACGCCTATGTGGAAGGAGCAGACAATCAGGTGTGTCAAAGCAATGCCCTTCTTGGTGATGAGGGGCAGCATCGAAATGGGCTGGCCGGTCTGCTGGTTGTGAGTCGTCTGAAAGTACACGACGAGCCGCGGTAGGGTGTATAGGTAGTAGATGGGCGTCTTTGCCTCGGTAGCGTCTGTGTCCCGGCGGGCCGGTCTGTTGGGGGCGGCGAGCTTCTCGATGGGTGCATCGACGGCTTGGACGGCGTTGACGACGTTGGCGGATCTGACGATGCTGTCAACATTGACGGCCACGGGTGATGAGAGGCTGCAGTTGATTAGGAGCAGTAAACAGGCCGCGATGAGACGAGTAAACAACGCCATGGCGATGTTTGTGATGTCGATTCACCGAGAAGGACAACGACAACAGAACGTAGATGAGACTGTGTCGTTGAAAGACACAAATCTTCGGGACATGAAGGATACTGTCGTTCTTTTCAGTCCTTTTCAGTCCCTTTCTCGTTGTTGGCCTGGCCATTGTCGCCATATTTGATAACGAGGGCATTCCAAGGGTGCCGTGATCGACACCAGTCCATGCCAAGCTGCCTGACCTAACATTGTGATCTAGACTTTGATAATTTCCTTTTTTGTGAGCTTTTTGATTAAGAGGCTGGATTAACGATAGGTTGAAAAAGGAGATGTAGTCAAAGGAATAAGGTTGCAGTACGGTCCGTCAACCTTCCAAAAAGGCATATGCCCTTTCTGGGTGGCTTTTTCATGGATCGTCTCGACTGAAGTCTGGTCCGCCGACATCTTCAAAAATGCAACGGCCCAGTAAACTTCTTGGCATCGGACGGGTGATCTGCACATGAAAGACGCTATTGGATTCAACTCTGGCATGTGTGAAAAAAACATAAAATGTGACAGTGAGCGCCCCACAACCTTCCCGCGCATACGGGATAATCATGTAGGTTGATCCCCCGGCATCGCCACAACATCCTACTCATTCACAGCCTTGCCTCGCTGGCCAAAATTGGCACCCGCGTACACAGCCGTCTTTCCGCTTGCTTTGAGCTCGGCTCCAATGTCCTGCAGCCGGCTGTACTTGGCGACACGCTCGCCACGGGCAGGTGCGCCGGCCTTGAGATGGCCCGTATTGAGCGCGACCGTCAGGTCGGCCAAGAAGTCGTCGGTGGTCTCGCCCGAGCGGTGCGATGCAAAGACAGCCCAGCCGTTGGAAAAGGCGAGCTGGGCCGCGGCAATGGCTTCGGTGACAGAGCCAATCTGATTGATCTTGAGGAGCATGGCATTGCAGGCCTTTTTGGCCACGGCCTCACGGACACGCTCGACGTTTTGTGACTAACATATCATCGCCGACGATCTCGAGCGGCAGCTCTTTACAGGACTCGGTGAAGGCGGTCCAGCTTTCCCAGTCGTCCTCGGCAAATGGATCTTCCAGCAAAGCCAGAGGGTAGTTCTTGGCCAGGTGGTGGTAGAGCTGGGCGAGGCCGTCCGGAGACAACTTGCTGGGCTGCTTGTCTTTGAAGCCGAGGTCGTACTCCCGCGTCTTGGCGTCAAAGAACTCGGTCGATGCCGGATCGAGGCCAAATTGCACGCGGTCGCCGCGGTCAATGTCCCGAACGGCGGCCGTCAACAAGTCAAAGGCTTCTTCGGGACGGGTCAGCGGCGGTGCAAAACCGCCCTCGTCGCATGTCATTGACGTTGCTGACGGCCGTCACACTGAGCTCGCGCATCAAATAACGCACCTCTGACAACCACCATTTGTCCTGCATCTGCCAAGGGGAGACGACACACAGCACTTTTTGACAAAGATAAAAGACAGACATCGCCTAGATGACTTTGCTTCCTCTATTGTACTTGTAGACCAAGACATTTTACATTCGCTGGATAAGCTGTGGCTCTCCATTTTCTTTCCATAATTCGGCTTCCTCGTCACTGTTCTCTGCGCCTGTATGTTGTGTAAAGCTTGCTGCGCTGCTTCAACTCAACAACTTTCTTGCCTGCATCTGTTCCACTTCTGTCAAGCCCCTATTCTTACAACGCGCGGACAATCCCGCATTTACAACATTCTTATCACGTCCTTGCTTACACGGCTTGCTCGAATTTCTTCCACTGTCTGATCTTTTCAGTGCAATACGACGTATTATTTTTTTTCTTTTCTTTTTTTTTTTTTTTCAAGATTATCTCACTCCCACTCTCTTCTCTTCAACCTCTCTCGCAACCCAAATTCACAACCATAACTGCAACACCGCGACAACAAACTCTCACTCTTTCATGACAACCCACGTTCTTCATCTTTTGAACATTTTGGGACCTAACAACTACAACCCGACACTTTTTTCCTTTTCTTTTGCTCGACTATTCATTGCCTTCTCTCCCTAGCCCTCTCCATGACTCTCTTCTAGCCTCTCCCTCATCCCTCATGCCTCTCCCACGTCGTCTCTTCATCTCTTCATCAGACTACCTTCAGTCCCCTCCACACTAACAACCACATCATCGTCTTCAACCACGACCATAGCCACACATCAGTGGTCCACAATGTCACGGCGGCGGCCTCCCAAGTCCACTGCCTACTTTGACCCTGACGACACAGTCTCAGTCGCATCTGACAATGACCGCACCATCACAGACATTGCCAACGATGACAAGGGCGACGAGCCGGTAATTGTGCCCAGCCCGTCCAAGAAGTGCGCCATTATGCACATCATTAATGACGATGATGATGACAAATACGCTTCAATGTCAGGCGCGATTGAGAGCTATCTTGGCACAAGTGCAGCCAAACCCATTATCATTAATAACGAAGATGATGGGGACAGCAGCGCTGCTGCAGCCTCCGCGCTTGTACCCAGAGTCTATCGTTTGCAGCCTCACATCAAGACAGAGCCCCAGGATGACACCGGGGTCAGCAACGGCAAGATCAAGAAGGAGTTTGACCCCGTGGCTGACGCAAAGCAGTCGTCTGTGTTGTATGGCACCCAAGTTGACGGCCTTCCGTTGATACCGTTAATGCCGCCAAAGTCTCCCAAGGAGAAGAACAAGCCAGAGCAGGCACAAGCCGGAGAGAAAGAACCCGACGAGCCGGCGGCCGCAGCCCAAGAACAGCCACCACCACAGGAAGAGCCGGCCCCAGACTCACCCACAAACCTCTTTGGCGACATCGATATGGACGGCATCGATCTCGACGCTGTTTTGCAGAACTCTATGAACGAGCCAGGGCTGTTTTCCATGGACAGCGTCAATATGGCAGACGACGTGGGCGACGTGGGCAACATGGGCAACATGGGCGACATGTGCAGCATGCAGGCACTACAAGACCTCCCTCTTCCTTCCTGTGAGTCCCAGCTTGCCGCGCTGGATGAAAAGGTGCTGGAAAACTTGATAACTGGCCCCGTCAAAGAGAACGATGCTCTCCCAGTAGCTGCTACGGATGCCACTACAGACAAAAGCAGCACACTGCGTGGAAGAACTGGAAGAGCTACGAGCGTGGAGGGAGATGCTACAACGCTTGTGGGAACGCCGGAACCCGACGACAAAGCAAGGGACTCAGCTCTTGACAGCAACGAGGTTTCTCCAATGGAGGTTTCAAACTTTGAGGCTCTTTTCGGTGTCAAGGACAAAACTTCGGTCCCCGATAAGGAAACTGCCCTAGACAAGGCCAGTGTGGCTTCCAAGGCGACTCCTGGGAGTGCAGCTGCTGAACCTAGCAGTAGAAAAGGTACCAGCATTGAGGCGAGCACAGGCAAACCTACGGCTACGAAAGAAAAGACCACTGAGAAGGAAGGCCCGGTCATTGAGGGCGTGTCGAAAGACAAGCCTGTGGATGCCAGTGTAGTCACGGCGGCCGAGAAGGCTGGCGCAGATGGCAAGGACAATAAACAAGGACAGGCCACAGAGGCTACTACAGCTCAAGATACTCCCTTGGACAACCCGGAGGATGTTGAAGCAACACAGAGCACAAGTGTGCGCGACAATTCCAGCAAATCTATAAGTACCACTGTTGACAACGGCAACGACATCAACGGAGAGAAGGGTAAGAACGCAGACAAGGGCAAGGACAGTGCGCCCAAAATCTCACTGGCGCCAGATGTCAACACCGGATCTTCTACCCCTGCATCCGTGCCAGTGCCATCGAAAAAGGCAGACAACACTCTGGCGGCGGACGAAACCAATAAGGAGTCGGACAACAACACGGCACCAGTTGCGGACATGGAACTAGACACGGATCCAATTGTCGAGGCGGGCCCGTCTGTTCCTGCAATCGCTCCAGAAGTTGTTCCAACACCGCCCACTCAACCAGGCATCTCACCCGAAGAGGCTGTCGCAACACAGCTGGCAAGCGCCTCGGGTCTGGAACCAGAACTGGCTCCTCTTCAAGAGCAACACCCACCAGAAGCTCCTGCAGAGCCAGAAGAGTCGCTTTTTGCGGACCCTCCTCGAGAACATGGTGGCGCTCCACTTGGAGACGACCAACAAGATCCGGTACCCATGGACATCGACCCACCTGCGAATGCCGGTGCCGACCCCTACAATGAAGAGTCCGTCTTTGTCGACTCTCATCCAGAGGTAGAGCAGGAAGACCTGGAGATGGACATTGAAGACGTCGAGAACGGTATCTCGCTTGAAGATCCCGGGTATGCCTGGAAAGACATTGACACCATACCCCAGGGCCGCGCCATCCGCATTCTGGAAGAGTCTGTCGCCAGCGGCATTGAGCTCGGCCGCAAAGTGATTGCCTCTTTGTCAAAGGGCGACCCGGACACCCGCATCCACAGCACACGTTGGAAAAAGGAGTTTGCCAGAATCTGCGAGGATAACGACAATTTCCAAGTGTTGGTGGGTGTTTCGGGCATCACGGGTGCGGGCAAGACGACCTTGATCAATGCGCTGATAGACACCCATGAGCTTCTGCCATCGGGCAGCCATGGTGCAGCGACGGCAACGGTGTGCCAAGTTCATCAGGCCAAGGAGCCTGATGCGCCACCGTTCCGCGCCGTGGTAACATTCAAAACGAAGCAAGGCATGCGCAAATGGCTGGAGCCGCTCCTGGGCGATGTGGCAGACTACCATGCCTGGAAGGATGCGGAAGATGAAAAGGCACGAAACAAAAAGGCCAAGAAGGGGTGGGGAGATGATAGCGACGACAGCGATTTTGATGAGGACGACAGCGATAGTGGCAGTGAGTCGGACGAGGACGATGATGAGGACGACGAGGACTTTGTGCCGGACAACGAGACCGCTCAGCAGCGTAAGGAGCGTGAGCAAAAGAAGAAACACCGAGAGGAGAAGCAAAAAGTAAAGGCGGCCAAGCGAGAGGAAAAGGACAAGAAGCGGCGCGAAAAGGAGGCCAAGAAGGCAGCAGAGGAGGGGGAGGGCGACGACGAGCCCTTTGACAAGCAGGCAATGGCCGACAAGCTCCGGAGTGTCGAGGGCATATTCCGACGCAACATTGATCATTTGCGCGGCTGGACTGTCAAGGACCTCCTCAACAAAGACCTGTTTCCCATCGTCAAGCTTGTTGGGAAAACCAAGACCATTGTTAGTGACGGCCACGAGGCCTTTTCCGATGCCATAAAGCCGTTTCTGGACAGCACGCCCATCCCTGACGGCTATGACTACGATGCCTTTGACGGCAATGAAAATGGGGAGTGGTTGGAGGAGGAGGAGGAGGAGGATGACGATGAAGATGAGGAGGAGGGCGATGACCAAGTTCAGGAAGAGGGAGAGGAAGAGGAAGAAGAGGAGGAGGAGGGAGGCGATGGCGATGATGGTCAAGAAGACGGTAACGGCAATGACGATGAGGAAGAAGAAATCGTGTGCAACGAGGACCGCGTCATGTGGCCCATTGTCGACCACGTCGACATCTACTTGAAGCACGCGCCTCTACTTGCCAACGGCGTTGTACTTGCCGACCTTCCGGGCCTTGCCGATGCCAACGAAGACCGTGCCGCGATTGCCAAGGCCTGCTTCGACAGACTCAACATAACCATGGTCGTCGCACCCGCCATCCGTGCCGGCGACGATGCCACTGCGGCTGGATTGCTGTCGGACAACGAGGAGGTGCACTTACGCCTCACGAACCGCCTAAACAAGCGCTCATTTTGTTTCGTTGCCTCAAAGACCGATGACCTGTGCAACTGGGAGACCTACCTAGAAAAGACTATCAATCCAGAGCAAGGCAGCTTGTTGCACCACGTTGTGAAAGCCCATGCCGAGCTGGAGAAACAGCTCAGGATAGTCGACGACGCACTGCGCAAAGCAGATGACGACATTGAGGAGCATTTGAAAGAACGCGAAATCGAGAAGGCCAGCGTTTCTGACGACTCGGCCGAGAAATGGAGATTGCTGGGCATGGAAATCGTGGAAATGAAAGAATGGCACGCACAGATATCCCGGCGGCGAAGGGATCTCGAGGGATGGTTGCATTACTACCACGGGCTTCTGGCATTCCGGACTTTCGAGTTCCGCAACAACACTGTACAGAAAAAAGTCCAGGCGACGTTTCTGCGCAAGACCTCTGCTGCGCGAGAAAAGTCTGAGGCCCTTATGGCCAAGGCAGCCCAGCGAAAGGAGAGGGCTAAAAAAGCTGCTGAGGCTCGGCAGGCAGAAGCGTCCGCAGATGTTTCGGCAGATGTCCCAGCCGGCCCGCCGCCAAAAGTAGCAGACGCACCAGTCGCGGATGCCGCACCAGACAACGCCAACTCCCAAAAGACACCCGAGCTCATCGATGTGCTGTTGGTCAGTGCCGATGCATACTGGCAGATCCGGAAAGACGACAATCGCCGGAGGGGCAAATATTTGAAGGAGGGGTTTCCCACTGCCAGTTTCACCGGCGTTCCGGCCGCGCGTGCGTGGATCCGGGCTGCCACCATCCCCGTGCGTCGAGCACAAGCCACGACACTGCTTATGCGGCTCTCTGTTCTTCTCCACGAGCTCAAAACAGGCTTCGGGGAGGCGCCAGCTCCGATGACAGCATCTATCTCGTCTCGAGCAGAGGATGTAGACATGGATACAGGTGCAAACGAACCGTCTCCAGATCCTTTGCGGATGCCAGTTCAGGCAGCCCAGATCGTTGACAGCCCGGCCGAGGCCGTCCGAGAAATACTCGTGCAATTCAAAGAGGTGCTCGCGGGCAATCTGGGCAACTCTGCCAATCGCCTCGAGGTACAAGCCAGTAGGTGCAACCCCATGGCCGAGGCAGCATTCAACCAGCCAGCGATAGCGCCGGTCCGGACTGGTACTGGGAAAGGTGACAAAGGCGGAGCCGCCGCCAAGTCTCGCAAACCGCAATTCCGCCCCTCGTGTCGATATGACATCCTTAGGAGTGTCGAGACCTGGCAATATCGCAACATGATGAAGGACGGCGTGCCACGAGGCGCAACGACTCGCAAAAACCCAAACAAGGGCAAGGGCGGCAAGAGGAGTGCTGAGCCCGAAATGTATGCCACCACCTGGCTCAAGGGCGTCAAGGGCAACCACGTGCGCATGCCCTGGGCGACGCACGCGGCCATCATTCGGCGCCGCGGTGGACCGTACGTCAGCACAGGCAAGATTCCGGGCGCATACATGTGGATGCGAAACATGACTAGACTGGTGCTGGCTGATGTCGTGGGATACTGGGAGATGAGTCTACACGGCCGTCTACCAAACGAGGTGGAGGGTGCGCGCGGTCTCTTGATGGATGCGTGGGGCCGTGCTGTCTCCCACCTTCGTGCACGCCTTCCTCCCTACTTTTCCGGCGAAAAGCGGGCCCGTCTCCGCCAGCATCTCGCCGCCATCCTCGCCATTCGTGATTGCTGTGTCGATGCCGCGCAGCGTGCCATGGAAGGTATCGCAGAGCAGTCCAAAGGTGTAGCCATCCTTGTTGAAGGCATCTTGGACAAGGGCTGGAAAAAGGTTTTTGAACAGGCGTTGAATATGAGCGGCAAGGGCGTCTTCAAATCACGGCAATCTCTCTTGGAATCCTTTGCAAGAGAAAACACGCAGCCGCTGGTCAAAAAGGCCATGCTGAGCATGGATTCGGAGTACCGCAACAACGTCAAGAAGTTCCGGGAGACGCTGGATGAGATTAGTGAGGACGGCCTTGTCCAAGTCGAGCAACAGGTGAATGCCATCATGCAGCTCGTGGCCGGCGAAGGAAACGCTGCATTGGCAAACAGAGCCCCTCTCGACGAACGTGCAGCCCGTATCCAAAGCATCATCGTCAAGTGGGACGGTGACTGGAAGTCCCCAGAGGCGTCCACAAAAATGGATGTTGATGTCGATGTCGATGTCGATGTCGACAGTGCTAACAGAAATGGTAAGGAAGGTAACAGTGGCGTCAGTAGCATTGACGGGGGATCGACGGCCATGCCCACTGAGTACATACCTGCGCCCATTGACTTGACGCCTCTTGAAACCCTTTTGCCCGACCTCGAGGAGTTCAAAGAGGACGGCAATATCGAAGAAGACGACGACGAATGGGCTTTGGACAAAGAGCTGATGATTGTACCGGACAGCAAGCCAAAACGCGGTGCCAAACGGAAAGCGGGCGATGATGGCGGCAAGGGGAAGGCCCCGGCAAAGAAGCGGAAGCCGGCAGCGCCAAAGAAACCGGCGGCGAAGGGGACGACGAGAGGAGGTCGTGGAGGAGGTCGTGGAGGCGGAAAGGCTGCTAGCAAGGCTCGTGGAGGTAAAGGGTCGAGAGGAGGAAAAGGGGGTGGGCGAGGCGGAAGAGGAGGAGGACGTGGACGAGGAAAGACCTAAAGTGGGGCGGTGTTGATGTTGTGGTTAACAGATTCGGAAGGCTGAATGGACGATTTGAAGGAAGGAGCGATTGAGTGTATCAACATGGGCGGATTCGAGTCAAGATTTGACGATTTGCGATGATTTTATTACTTGTTTGATTTGAATATAGATATTTTAATTAAGCGATGATTGTTTTTTGGTAATTTTTCAGTTTATTGAAGTCTGTTATTTATCAATACAATTTATTCGACTTTCTATGGGGGAAGAAGAAGAAAAAAAAGCATTAATCGGCATCCATAAAGAAAACAGCCCCATGACATATTTGTTGCCAACTGCTACATCAGCACTCGAACCTCTTTCTTTCTTCACTTTTGCATCTCATCCTTTCGACAATGATCTATGTTTATCACGATTACGAGTACGATACTATTATATACGACGTAACTACTTCGTATGCCGTGCGGTGTTGCATTGACACGGCAACTTTGTGCGAAACATGATCCGTAATACAAGGCTCGTCGCCGTTTACCTATGAGTATACGAAAGCAGTTTCCGAACCCGGTAAAGGTTGTCTTTGGCTAAACGAAACAGGCTACAGCGCTCAAAGCATACCCAACCCAGCAAACGCCACCAACTTCCACTAACTGTTGACTCTGGCTGTCGTGTGTGATGCATTCCTTCCCTTCCTTTTCCTTTCCGTGTCCGTTTCCTTTTTTCGAAAGGCAAGCACCTAAGATGGATTGTTTGTTTGCAACTCGTAAATCTCGTAAATCCGTCTCGTGTCGTCCCGTCGACCGTCAAATTCACCTCGTAAATTCAGGTCTCCATCGTGCTGGTCGGACCACTGGTCAGACATGAATACTCCGTACTAATCTCGAAACTGTCTCCAACTCATCGAATCTGCCGAGTCCCGTAGCAGGTCCTGGCAGTCTGCAGCAGTCCCGGGGGCTTCCCGACCATCTCGGAGAATTACACTCTCAACAAGAAAGTCCACAAAGCCCACAGCGCATGTTTTCATCGTTCTATCCTTGGGTCAGGCCTTGCCATTTTATTCGGCCCATCTCCCATCTCGCCGTGCATTCTGTTTTTGGGTGGTGTCCCTTTTCCTTTCTTCCATTTCTACGACGTATTACTCCGTACATAATTTAGTTTCTTCCAGCACTTCCCTGCTTTCCCCCTGGCGCCCTTGCCTGTTATTTTTAAACAAATTTAAGCTTGAACTTGCAGGACCAAGCCTAAAATCAAAAAGGTCTTGGCAAGGGGGCTTGGCCGAGCAGGAACCCGTCTTTTGTGTCTGACGGCCCCAGAAAGCTAAACCAGTGGCGACTTTCCAGGGGAGCTCGGGGAGAATGGAGGGAGCAAATACGAGTAGAGTGAAAAAGAGAGACAAAAATACGAGGTGACAGGCAAGACTGGCGCGAGACTGGCCATTCACAGGCCATTCATCGCCAGGGGTGTTGCCTGTTCTGGGACAGGGTTGTTGGGGATGGTGCCGGGCCTTGTTTTGGCATTTAGATGACTTGTGGACTTTTGGGACTCTTATGGAGTACGGAGTACTTTCTGAGGTGTTTACGGAGACTTTTATATCACCGCGTCCCTTTCTCTTCCCTTCTGCTCGTCTTCTGTCCCTTTGCGTATTTTTCTTATTCATCTTCATCTCACCACACTCGTTTTGTCACTCGTTAGACATCTACGCTCGCCACTCGTTCTCGACACCTTCGTTCTTACTCCCACCCCAGAAGCACTTCACATTTCAAAATGCTGTCTCGCGTTATCCTTGCCGGCCTTCTGCCTGCTGTGGCTCTGGCCCGCACCGACCTCTCTGGCTGCACGTCCAGCGTCTCTGGCCCCAACCTTATCTGGTACGTCCCCGGCACTGGTGAGCTCTGCGAGTTCATCGACTGCGGCGGCGGACGCGCTCCTCCCATCACGACCCGGCCTGGCTGCGCAGGCTACACTGGCACGGCTACTGTCACCCCGAGCTTCCTGCCCGGCTTCGGTGGCGACGCTGTTGCCTCGTCCACGGCTGTTGAGTCGACTCCCGCCGCTGCTTCTTCGTCGGCTGCTGCTGCTGGCGGCTCGGGCACCACCATGTCGGATGCCCCCACGACCGCCTCGGCCATCTCGACCACCGATGTGAACCAGTCGCAGCCCGGCGTCATTGTCATCTCTGGCGCCAGCGGCACCACCACGACCATTGCCCCTTCGGTCACCCCTGCTGCGGGTGGCAACGGCACCAACTCCTCGCTCCCCCCGGGCATCATTATCACAGACGGCAAGACCAGCACGGTCTACGGCACGAACAAGCCGCCCACCAAGACGACGAGCGGCGCGACTGCCTCGACGGCCGGTGCTGTGGCGCTGAACGGTGCTGGTGGTCTGCTGGGCGCTGCCGCAGCCATCGGTGTTGCTGTTCTTCTGTAAATGGAGAAGTTGCAAAGAATGGAGTAAAAGGCGTGAAAGACGGAAGGAACTGTAGGATGCATCTAAAGGAGGGACCTGTAGTGTGTACATACTGATAGATAAATATTGCCCAATCGCATTACTGCATACTGGCCTAACTGCAAACCCCGCATTACGAACTACTCCGTACGCCGTACTTGCATTCGAAGTTCACGCTAGCTCGCGCTGGAATGCGAAAATTACACGTGATCACCTGCTTCCAGACTAGCGCGTCCCGCTCCCAGCCATGTTGATTGGACCAGAAGCGGCAGGCGCTCAGGGGAAAGAATGGCACGTCCCTCCTCAAGCCCGCGTCTTTGCGTCTTTCGTGTGCTCTTTCCCTCTTTTGTGCTCGTTCGAGTGAAGTTAGCCCCATTTCTTTTTCTCCTCACTGCGGCAACCAGAATCGACCACGACCACCGTCGAAGCTGTGCACCAGTCGCACCTTCCCCTCCCTCATCCGTCCTCCACGTCGACTCGTTGTTTCTTGTTCTTGCCCAACGGTGTGAAGGGGACATTGAGAAAAATAAGGCGGCAGCAAATTTACCAAACTATCACCAACAATTCTTATTCCATCATCTTTCACCCTCAACGCTATCCTTACTCTCTCCACCTCCCCGTTCCATCACCGCTCCCTTGCGTTGCGTTCGCCCTTTGGCTCGTTCGTGAAACGCACGCTTCCCGCTCTCAAACGGTGCTGCATGCCAGTGCATCGACTCGCTCTTTATTTTTGTCACTTTTTGTCGATTCAGGCTTGGGCAGAAGAGCTGCTACGATCCAACGAGATTCAAGGGGTTTGACGGGGTTGACGGGCTCTGTGTCGTCGCTCTATTGCTTGTTTCGGGTGCTTCCCCATCGCACGCTGCGCACGCCGTGCCCGCTTTGTTGTCTCGCTCTTCTCTGTTGTCCACATTCCAGTCCTCACCGACCGTTTACGGCGTATCACGGCTACTGGAACGAGAACACTTAAAATCGACAACGGTCAACTTCTTTTCTTCCGATAGAAGCATCCTCGTCGTCATCATCATCATCACTGTCACTTTCTTCCTCACCACTACCAACACACATCACCATCTCCACACAATGTCGTCCGATTCAGAACCGCCTCCGTCGGGCCAGACGCATGCCGCTGCAACAAACGCCGGTGTTGACATCGACATGGACTCCAGCAGCGTCCCACACAACTCCGTCGAGGTGCCGTCGACACCACTGGGCGCAGCCCTGGGCGCAGCCCTGGGCGCTACCGAGAGCGTGGTCCCCGCCTCGCAGGACACTATCCTGTCTACCGAGGGCCCCGGCTCGCCGATGGACGCCGACGAGTCGTTCCGCACCGAGCTCAACGACAATGACGACGAGGATATTGACGTCGAAGTAGAGACGGTCCCCCGCCCACAAAAGACGATCCCCTCCTCGCTCACACCGCCTCCTTCCTCACAACACCGCTTCCAGCCGCCACAACAACGGCATCCTCTGCCTCTGCAGCAGCCGTCACACATTTCCGGTACTGCCTCTGCCTCCTCGACTACTGCCGCCAACGGCAACAGCAACAGCAACAGCAACAGCCTCCATGTCCCCAGCGCCATATCCCAGCGCTCCGCCATTCCCTCGCCGCCCGGTACCGGCCTCTCGTCGGTCGCACAGGCACGACGTGACGCTGCAGCAGCTGCCGCTCTCGGCCTGGGTTCTGCTGCTTCGAACGCTGCTGCAGCTGTTGCTGCTGCTGCTGCTGCCGCCAACGGCAACGGCTCTCCTCTGCTGGGCGGCGCCACCGACTTTGTCCCGCCCACGCCCGCCCAGATCGTCGACGCCTCTCCCGACGAGCTCCGCGCCATGCTGCAGGCCAGCTTAGCTGAGCACACTCGCCTCAAGACCGAGACGGCACACCACAAGCTGCAGTACAACCTGTTGACGCTGCAGGCCGACGAGGACGCCAAGCGCGCTGCTGTCGAGCACGAGATGACACGGCGCGAGGTTGAGGCACTGCGAGCTGCGGATAGTGCACGCCAGGCCCGCCGTGACCTGAGCACCAGCAGTGCCACCGAGGCGTCCGAGGCCAAGTACCGCCAGCTCAAGGCATGGTACGACGAGGCCGCCGAGGAGAACGACTCGCTGCAGAAACGGGTCAAGCTGGCCAAGCGCGTGATCCAGCAAAAGGAGGAAGAGATGGCAGGCCTTGTCGACGAGAAGGAGTTGCTGCTCAACCGCCTGCGCGAGAACCGCGAGCACTTCCATCTGCTGTGCAGTCCTGGTGGTCTGTTCCACGGCGCCATGACGCCCAAACCGCAAGGCTCGCCCGTGCACACCCGCGCCACGCCCTATCAGACCCCCAAGCGGGCCTCGACCAAGGCCGCACCGGCGGCTTCCAACAGCACTGCATCGCACGCCAACCACGCCAGCGCCGAACCTTTTGCCGCCCTTCTGCAAGCCCTGAACCAGGAGAACAACAGCGCCCCCAACACGCCTCTGACGGGCCACCGCCCACCCCCGCGCCATATTGCCAAGCATGTGCGCAACGTGCAGTCGCTGTCATCGCTGCCGACCACGCCGACGTCGCGGCCACGAGGTGGTGAGTACGGTGGCGGTCTGCTGCCATCGGTCGACCTTGTCCCTCAGACGGAGCCGCCGCCGCGGTACGGCGGTCCCACGGGCCACGGCCACGGACCGGGCCACGGCCACAGCCACAGCGTGAGCCACTCGCACAGCCAGAGCTTTACGACGAGCGCTAGCGGCCGCTACTTCCCCGAGACACCAACACGCCCACGGCACCGTCTGCCGGGCCACCAGGGCGCATCGGCTGCGAACCCTGCCGGTGGCCGTCGGAGTCGCGAGAGCACTATCTCGGTTGACGAGGACTCTCACAACAGTCAAAGCCACAGCCAAAACCATAGCCAGCAGGGCCATGGTGGTTCTCTCGGCCGTACTCTGACTGGTAACGAGGATATTGCTCGCCAGGCGCTAGAGAGCGTGGCGCGGTCGACAACACAGTCGTTCCCGCCGCCGTCATTTGGCAACTCGCGCTTGTCACGCCCGCTCGACCTGTCGACGAGTCCGAGCTCGGGCACGGGCACGGCGGCTGATGAGCATGTCTTTGAGAGCCAGGCCAGCCAGGCCGCATCGGCCATGCTGCGGAGAGATGCGCGTGAGAGTTTCGAGGTGGCCGCCCAGCGGGACGTGTCGCGGGAGCGTGATTCCTCTAGTGGCAAGATGCAGGCTAAGCTGTTTGGCGGTGTGAACAAGGCCGGCACCGGCTCCGGCTCCGTCGATAAGCGCAAGTTCAGCGGCGGCCAGCCGACCCATGCTGACCAGCACCACGTCGACCCGCACAACAGCCACCTGCAGGCCAGCCCGACAAAAAAGGTGCGCATCGTGCCGTCGCTGCGGGACAACAACGACAGCTACCGGCACCACCACACGCACGGCTACAACCAGCCGGCAGCACAAGATCCGGACCGTGTCGGCCTGGGCATCCGATATGATTAGGCCTAGCGCGGCGCGGTGCGTTTTAGTTTCTTCGACCTCCTAGGACAGCCTGTATTTTATGCGACTCTTTGCGACTCTTTTGCGACTCTACAACTCTCTGCTTCATCTTACACTCGGATGTACGACTAGTTTTTTCTTGGATCCCCCTTTTCTCGACAATGTTTTGGTGCGACTTGACGACTGTTCTTTTTGTATTTGGTCTTTTTGGTCTTTTCTGTTTCGATCTTCTGTTGTCTGCTCAAGATTGACGCCGGTTTGCGCAGTTGTTCTTTTATAAATCATCTTATTTACAGACGACAAATGACGGGATTGGATGTTTCGGTTCGGTTGACACTTTTCAACCCTCTCAGTCTTCTTTTTTGAAATGTAGCTAGATGACAAAATACCATGATTTATCTTACATACCTCTTCCGGATCCTTTTATATTTTCTAGTCTCCAAGCACCCGTGATAATGGTTTGTCGCGTTCTCCGTGCTCTCACTTTCGGCTCTCGCCTGTCTGTTTTCGTGGCCACTGCCGAAAATTTCGGTGCGTTTTCCTCCGGCGTCGGCAGTGTTGGGCGGCAGACTGTAGTGGGATAAGTGTTCATCCACCGTCTCAGCGCGAAATCGCACAGTGGTAGAATGACACTGTAAACCGACTCGACTAAAAGAGTTTCCCCGCGTCCCGACGACAGCTTCCGAAAAGTATGCGACGTAGTTTACTGGACATTGTACAGTGCAGAAACAGTGCAAAAACACTGTAGCATGTAAGTCACCTTCAACAGGCAAAGCATCAACATGTCAACGTTCGACCAGTCGACTCACTTGCCTGTCCTCAAGATACATTTGTTTACATTGTATTATATTGATTTAGCCCCGAGTCATAATCAGAGACCTTGAAATATGTGAAAGCGCCACGTAAGTGACATCTTCTGTTGCAAAAATGGCAGCTTTAACTGCAGGCTTCCTGTTACCAATACGGCCGTTTCCGTCGCAGTAGCTTAGTTCTATGTACCGACCAAAAGTCACAGGGTCTCTTGCTGCTATTATCGATCAATGGGTCATATAACTTGAAGCACAACAGTTGATATAGCCAGGTCTGACAGGTCTGGGGAATGAAGACAGGCTTCGCCCTTATGGGCCCATGTAACGAGGATCCTGATTGAGCAGGTGCTATCTTCATCTTCTTTATAGATAAGTGACAAGGCTGAGTGTCAAACTTTCTTCATCGTAGACGTGTGTTATTCTGGTCGTAAAAGGGTGGACAGAAATATCGGACATATCAAAGTCGTGCTTCTTCTGTACAGTGTTATCTCTTACCCGCTTCCCGATGAACCTATCCGGTGGGTCGTCTCCAGCGGGGGTTTGCCAGTCTTTAGCGTGCTCCAGGGGCCTTGCCACGCTACACGGCGCTACACCAAAAAGAGGCGTGGCCGACTTAAGAAAAGCAGTGGAAAGTCCGGGAGTTGCAACGCTTGGGGCCGACTTAGACCCCGACGTACGAGTATGGAGAGGGAGGTCGAGTTGGAGAGCTGCGCTTTTTCGAGATTCCCCGGAGCTTTGGTTCTTTTCTGATTTGTTATTTTGTCTTTGGCTTTTGTCTCTGTCTTTTCATTATTTTTCTGGAGCTTGAACTTTGACAGTCGTTCCTTCCTCTTTTCCTCTTTTCACCCTCTTTCCTCTCTTTCCTCTCTTTCCTCCTTCCACAGATTAGTCATCACCACGACCTCTTGCCTCCAGCTTCACCACACGAACAAGAAAGCCGACGACCTTTCTCTCCCTCTCCTTCGGCAGCATCTTTCCCGCCCACTCACACCTCTGCCTCCCCTCACCATGGCCGTCCCCCGCGGTGTCGCCGCCATCCTGGCTAAGGCGCCCACCGACATCGTCGTCCTGTCCGCCGTCCGCACACCCGTCTGCCGCGCCAACCGTGGCCACCTCAAGGACGCCTACCCGGAAGAACTGCTCGCCACCGTCCTCGCCGCCACCAAGCGCAATGCCGCCGAGCGCTACGGTCTGGCACACCAGCGTGTGCAGGAGGTTGCCGTCGGTGTTGTCCTCTCAGAACTCGGCGGCAGCAAGGCCGCCCGCATGGCGCTGAACCACGTCGGCTACGACACGAATGCCACCACTCTCTACACGGTCAACCGCGCCTGTGCATCCAGTCTGACGGCCGTGGCCTCGATCGCCAACCAGATCCGCGCGGGCGACATTGACGTCGGTATTGGTGCGGGTATGGAGAGCATGACGCGCAACTACGGCAGCCGGGCCATCCCGGTGGACCTGTGGCCCGCCCTCAAGGAGTCCAGCGAAAAGGACGCGCGCGACTGCATTATGCCCATGGGCCTGACGAGCGAGAACGTGGCGCAGCGGTACAACATCAACCGTGCCGACCAGGACGCCATGGCGCTGTCGAGCCACCAGCGTGCGGCGCGCGCGACGGCCAACGGCGATTTTGTCAACTCGGGCGAGATTACCCCCGTCACGACACAGTTCCAGCCTCTGCCCGAGAAGGGTGCGCCCGCCGACGCCCCGCTGGCCCCTGTCGAGACCATTACCGTCACCAAAGACGACGGCATCCGTGCCACTGTGACGCCCGAGGCACTGGCCAAGCTGAAGCCCGCGTTTGTGGCCAAGGACGGCACCAGCACGGCCGGCAACTCGTCGCAGGTCAGTGACGGCGCTGCTGCCGTCCTGCTGGCGCGCCGCTCGGCCGTCGACTCGTCGGAGCAGCAGCCCATTGGCCGCTTCATTGGCGCCGTCACGGTCGGCTGCAAGCCCGACGAGATGGGCGTTGGCCCCGCCCTGGCCATCCCGGCCCTGCTGGAGCGCTACGGTCTGAGCGTGGCCGATGTCCACCGCTGGGAGATTAACGAGGCCTTTGCGAGTCAGGCTGTCTACACGGTGCGCGCTCTGGGCCTGGAGAAGGCCTGGGCCGACTCGGATGCCGACTACCGGCAGTCGCTGGCCGCCCGTCCTGCTTCGCTCGTCAACCCCGACGGTGGCGCCATTGCTCTGGGCCACCCGCTGGGCGCGACGGGTGCGCGCATGGTTGCGACGCTGCTGCACGGTCTGGCGCGCGACGGCGGCGAGATTGGTGTTGTGAGCATGTGCATTGGCACGGGTATGGGCATGGCTGCTCTGTTTGTGAGGGAGTAGATTTTGCATTTGTTGCATATTAACATAGATTCTTTTGGACTTTGGGTCTAGTGAAAATAAAATGATTGACGTTCTATGCTGGGGTATGTCTGGGATCTCACTATCTTACACACGACCACTATCTATATTCTTCTTCCACACGAACAGTATTTTACTTCTTCTTCATCGGAGTCTCCATCGGAGTCTTCATCGGAGTCTTCATCGGAGTCTTCATCGGAGTCTTCATCGGAGTCTTCATCTGAGTCTACATCTGAATCTGAATCTGAAGCTTCATCTTCAGACTCAGACTCGTCTTCATCTTCATCATCTTCTTCCCTGTCAAAACGGAGCAATTCACCGTACGTCACAGCAATGGCTAGTTCCTCTTCCGAACTATTCGCCAAAGACTGATGAATGATGCCGATATTGGTCAGCACTGCATGCCGCGACCGCTCCCACGGCATGGGGGTGCGCTGGGCCTCGATGGCGCGGCGGAGTCGCCGGCGTAGCGGTCTGTCGCGGATGCGGCAGGACTGGACCGTGTGCTGGTACGCCGGCGGTGCATTTTCCAGCGTGTAGCCGTCGTACTCTGGCACAGGGTCGGTGTCTTCGGGGGTGTGACTGCACCAGTGCACATACTGCAGACGCGGCAGAAGCGACTGGACCACGCCGGTCGACGACTGCATGTTCCGTAGCGTGTCTGGCTGGAGCATGTGCTGCGGGAACTGGTAGGTAGGAGGCGGACCCCATTCCGGCACGTCGACCGGATCGGGCTGCACGACCGGATCGTCCTCATCGTTGTCCTCGTCGTCCTCGTTGTATCGGTCGATAGGGTCCAGAAGCGCAAACTCGGCCTCGTAGTCGTCGTAGACATACGGTCGCATCATGGACGCCACGTCCTCGGGGTCCGTGTCCTCATCACGCACCAACATCTGCAAATCTACAATTTTCCTCTTCATCTCAATGCGCAGTGCTGCGACGTACGCAGTCGCATAGGGCAGGTCGTCGGGGGACTGGGGCTGGCGCCAGTACCGTAGACGGAGGCACCGACGACGCGCCATGCGGTGCCGGTAGCGCGTAAAGCACTCTCGGAGATCCCGGAGCGATGCCTCAGCTCGCCTTTGCCTCTCCCGCTCTATTTGTGCCTCGCGGCGGGCGGCTTCCTGGGCGACTTGATCGACGCACTGCTGTGCACGCTGGCGGCGGTCCATGTCCTGGTAGAATTGGCCGACTTCGCCGACGGCCATGTAGACCACTAAAGTTACGAGAGTTATGGTTGTGGATATGACAACCATGGACACAGTGCGGCCGCTTGTTGGAAGGAAAAAGCCTGCTAACAGGCACCAGAAGCCGAGCACGACCAAGAGGGACATGGTGGCCTTGAGATAGGTGACAGAGTGCTCCAGCTTGGGCAGAGCTAGAGCCCATCTGTTGCTGAAGAATCTGCTAGTGAGCAACACTCGTTCATAAAACACATAGGCAAGAAGACGCTTGTCTTTTCGAGATGCATCATTGCTGGCATCCGTTGTGGGTGTGACGTCTGGTGCGTTGTCGTTTTCGACATCGTTTGGTGACCAGGATGCAATAATACTGTCGTTGAAGTCGGTATCAATGTGGAAGTAGTCATCGTCGTCGGTGTTTTCGTCGTTGGTGGTGTCGGTGGTGTCGGTGGTGTTGGTGGTGTTGGCGCCATTGTTTTCGACGTCGTTTGTGGACCAGAATGCAGCGAGTGATTGTTCGATGCTGCTGTCAGCGTTGGCGTTGCCATCGTCCTCGTCGTAGTCCTCTCCATCGTAGTCCCCGTCGTCGTAGTCCTCGTCGTCTGCGGGGATGTAAAACAATGGACTCATATAATGGTTGAGCACTTGTTGCGGGCTCATTTCGTGGAAGATGCCGATGTAGTAGCTTTTTAGCATCCTGGGCCAGTTGGGGCCGTCAGGCGGTGGCGGGTCCCGCATCTTCTTCATGTTCTCGATGTCCAACATTTTGGCTGGACAACAAGTTGTGGAGGTATATAAAAAAAAAAAAGAAAAAAAAAAGAAGAAGAAGCCAAAGCAGAAGAGTAGAGATAGGTAAAGAGAGAAAGACAGAAAGAGAGAGAGAGAGAGAGAGCTGTGTTGGTTTGAATATCAAAGCTTAAAGGGGTTACCGTTTTTGGATATCAAAGTATGAGGTGTTGGAAATGTTGCGTGTGATGAACGAGTTTTGGTACAATGTCCGAAGACGAAGAAAGGTGAAGAGAAAAGAAGAGGGAACAAAGCAAGGGGCCGAAGAAACACGATTACAGAAGCATATATAGGCCAAAATATTAAGGTTCATGAAGCATGACAATGTACATGATGCAGAGTCAGATATCATCATCTGTACGATGAACTCAAAATCACTTACACGGTGCCGGCAAGTACCGTTTGTATGGCGTTTTGCGGGGAGGGGTACCGCGCTAGCATATTGAGTTTCAACAATTAGATAAGAGAAGAGAAGAAGAAAAGGAACAAGGCAATCAGTATGACGAAGCTCTCTCTGTTCTGCTTCCTGGAGGGTTCGTACGTTTTTCCGCCTCTTCTCCTGCCATTTCATATGCTGTAACGTACACCGCTTGGTAAATAGCATTCAGACATCAAAGACGTATATTACAAAGTAAATAGATAGCAAAATAGAAAAACAAAATCCCAGAAAAAAAAAGCCAAAATCAAAAACATGCCGACGCCAACGTTGGTAACATGCAAGATAGAAGATAAAGACGATGGAAAATAGAAACAACACATAGCAACAGGCCAGACAGGCATATCGCTTTCTTCATCTCATTTCGTTTAGTCCAAATCATCGCCAACGTCGCCATTGCGGTTGGCCTCCCGCCATGCACCCATTTCCGCCACAGGAACACGACCACGCAACCAACGCAGCGTCGCTTCCGTACCGCGCTCAATGACGTTAAACCGCGGCACACGGAACCGGTTGCCCAGCACCTCGAACCGTTGGAGCCTGCCTTCGCCGCCCAGCAGGCCAATACGCGGGTTCAGGTGTTCGATATCATTGTTGCTAACGTCCACAATCAGCATGCCCTTGATGGTGTCCGGGTGCAGCTCGGCCAAGTGGTTGTTGCCAGCCAAGAAGACTGTCAGAGACGGGAAGGCGTCGCGCAGCTGGGTGTCTGCGGGAAGCGACGAAACACGGTTCATGCTGACGTCCAGCTTTTGGAGAATGGGCGCACGCAGGTGCTTAACCAGCGGGCCCAAGCCCGTAATGTGGTTGCAAGACAGATTCAGCTCCTTGAGGGCGGGCAGCTCGAGACCATCGCTCGTGGCCGCATCGCCAAAGTACGTTTCGCCCTTGAGCTGATTCTTGGATAACGAGAGTGTCGTCAGTGTCGATGCAAAGAACGACAGCGTGTCAGGTAGTGTCGTGAACAAGTTCTTCTGTAGGTAAATTTCGTAGACCGTGTGCTCCTGCGCGACACGTGATGATATCACGGGGTGCAGTGATGACGATTCGGTCTCTGACCGGTCGAGAATACCGCCCTTCTTGACTGCCCACAGCTGGTTAGAGACTGTCTGCGAACGTGAACGGGCAGCCGATTGTGGGCGGGATGTCGGAGGTGTCGCAAAATCATCGTCAGAACGGTTGTCCTCACGATCATCATCGCCTCGTCCTCCTGCAGATGCTCCACTCAGCTTGCGGCTGCGCTGCCGTCCATGAGCACCATTCTTTGTTGACATCTCGGACACGGCATCGCGAAGCTCGTCCTTCATCTCGTTATGTGCCATGTCCGACTGCGGGTTCAGAATGTAGCCCTCCTCACCAGGACCCATGCCCATATCCGGCTCCGGTTCCAGTCGTGAAGCCAAAATCTCCTTGATATCGTCGGTATCGGCCGTACAGAACTTCTTGTCGCGCAGCGGGTTGCCACTCAGACGCAGCATGGCGAGGCTGCCCATGCGGCCGACCTCAGGTGGGATTGTGCGAATATCGTTGCTCGAGAAGTCGGCATGGCGCAGATGGCGAAGGCTTGTGAAGCCGTCGGGGATGCTGTTAATGCTGTTCTCCTCGCCAATCAGAGTCATAAGAGCCGTCCACTTGGCTATATCGGGAAGCATCTGCAGGCGGTTCATTGAGAGAAGAAGCTGCTGAAGGGCAGGTAGGGCGAGGCCATCCGAACGCGTTGTTGACACAAGATGAGTAATCTGGTTCGATGTAACATCCAGAATTTGGAGGTTCGGCAAAGTCGAAACAGCATCTTCGATCAAAACACCGCTCAGCTTGTTCTTCCGTACATTCAGCTCCGCCAGAGGTAGCTTGGAAAGAGGCTCAAACACCAGACTCTCGAAGTTGTTCTCGCTGATGTTGAGAATACGTAGCTTAGTCATGTTGCTCATGGTCAACGGCAGAGCCGAGATGTTGTTTCCATGCAGATCAGCAATCTCGAGATTCTCCAGCTTCGCGAACGAGGGGTCGAGCGGGCCGTAGAACAAGTTGCCGCCGAGCTTCAAATCACGAAGAGATGTAATCTGGGAGATCACCTCGAGTGCATTGTTCGTGATGCGGTTTTGGGACTGTATGTGTTAGTATCATTGGGCGGCTAAGTGTGAGGCTAGTCTCATCGCGTCAAAACTTACGAGGTTAAGAGACGTTAATACTGGGAGTCTTCGAAGGCCCATCGGCAGACTGATCAGCATGTTTCCATGAAGATCGAGCGTCTCGAGGCCACCAAAAATGTTGCCCTTGCTGTCCTCCATCTCAGCCAGCTCCTCGAGTGTCTGGTCAGGGAAGACAGACTCGTCAATCATTTCAATCTCGTTGTCGGCAGCCACAAAGCGAGTCAGGTCTACCGTCTCGGCCCATGATCCGTCGTAGGTGCCCATCGCATCGGCATCGTACATGCCCATAACCTCGGCCGGGATCTCGCGCAGGTTAAGCGCGGCGATATTCAGACGGCCGCTTGTACGTGCCGCAGCGACGCGGGCCAGGATAACCTTGGCCTGCGTTTCGCCGTTTCGATTCTGGTTAAACGGATCCGAGCCGAGGCCAAAGTCAAAGGTCGTGTCGGTGGGAATGACAGGTTCAACATCGAGACCACTGTCACCAAAGCTGTTGGAAAACGAGGCAGCCGGCGTGCTGAGGGGTGACGCAGGAGATACGCGCGCAGTATCGCCCATACTTTGTGATGCCACGCGTCTGGCCGCCTTTGCCCTGGCAATCTGCTCCCGGAGTGCTGCCGATGACTTTCGGCTGTTGCTGACAGGACTCTGGCCCGTCGATTCTGCCGACTCGATACTGAGTGCTGTTGAGGCCGTGGATGCATTGGACGCATTTGATGCTCCCGTGTCCTCGTAAGACGTGGAAGATGCGCGCGATGCCAGAGAACTCTTTCTTGTCACGACGGGCGAAGCAACGACAGTAGACGTTGCCGACCCATCCATGCTATTTATGGACGGTTTGCGGAACAAACCGCCGACCGACGCACGAGGCTTCAGTGGCCTTGCGGCAACGGTCTTGGATGCAAACTTGCCGGGTACTGCCGCAGTACGGGCCGAGAGGGCGGATGGAGTGATAGGTGGGATCGCAGACTTCTTCTCTGGGCTAGGTGTGCGAGATCGTGGTGGAAGGAATGAAGGGGCTTCTGCCTGCTGCCGCAAGCCGCCTAATGCGCCATATCTGCCCGGAGCCACACCAGGTCCAATTGATGCGCGCCCGCGCAGTGTTTGTGCCGTCGTTGCTGACGCAGAGGCGGTGGCGTGACCGGGTGTCGAGACTTCGTCGATGGGCACAAAGGAAGATGGGGCGGCGGAACGGAAGGAGCTCCCAGTCGATCGGAAGTTGAGCGTCGTGTCGTCGTTGCCGGAGCTGGAACGCGGCCGACTACGGCTCGGTGGCCGAGAACCTGAGCGGGTCGAGCTGTCTGACCGGTAACTGGACCCTGGTCGAGAGCCAGCACGGGAGCCCGTGCGGCTACCAGGGCGTTGTGAGTTCCGTGCTGCTTCGGGGTCATAAAATGCCGTCGCCTTTCCCTTGACGGCTGGTGAGCTTGGGATCTGAGCCAGCGTCTCCATGGTCCGTTCGGCAAGCGACAGTCGTGGTCTCGACGGACGTGGGCGAAGCGATCCCGGCTCTGCAGGTCCCACGGTGTCGCCCTCTGCCAGCAACTCTTCGTCTGGGCTTGTTGAATATGTACTTGACAGTGTCGGTGTATGCTGCGGCCTGCTAGGCAGGTGTTGGGCAGACGTCCGTCGTGAAAGCGTGCCTGCAGTGCTTGGTCTTTTGAAGCCGTCGTCGGCCAGTCGGGAAGAAGGCAGCGGCGGTGCGCCCATGCTAGCCCGTGTCTTGCGCGGCGGTGCCTTTGCAAACTCGCCAGAGACGGCGCGCGTGCGTGGTGACGCGTTGCGGAGCGGGCCCTTGGCGATTGATAGGCTCGAGCTTGAGGAGGACGGCGAGAGCCCGCCGAGGCGGTCCTGTGAGGGCATAGAACGCAGCTTCGGGTTCCGCAAGTCGCCGCCGGAAAGGCTTTCCCGCGAGGGTTTGGCACGGAGAGCCATGGGCCGTACGGGGTTTGAAGAAGCTGCCGGTGCCGAAGCGGCTGCCGACGTTGAAGAGGAGGAAGAGTAGAGGGGAAGTCGAGAAGCAGGCCGCGGGAGGCCGCTTGGCCGGGGAATCTGGGATCGGTCACCCATTGTGGGCGTCGGGGTGTTGTGATGTTGGTCGTTCGTGATACTCATAGTAGAGTTTAGGAGATTTCAGTTGACCGTTTGCTGTCGGTCATTTACGTTTGAGCAAGACAAAAAGTGACTGGTCGTGAAAGCAGTTCGTCTCGTGGTGGTGTTGCTGCCGAGATATTCTGCACAGATGTTGAGGTTCTGCGCACAGATCGTGCCTAGGGTAGATCAAATATCGGTAGGGTTGCTTGCAGCGCGTGCGCAAAAGTTAATACAGATCCATGAAGCGGACAGG
Organism: Sporothrix euskadiensis; assembly: GCA_019925375.1. Lineage (NCBI taxonomy): Eukaryota > Fungi > Ascomycota > Sordariomycetes > Ophiostomatales > Ophiostomataceae > Sporothrix > Sporothrix euskadiensis. The sequence goes on along the minus strand of JADHKQ010000014.1, from coordinate 407,020 downwards.
GCGCGGCCAGAAGGTTAAGACGATGTCGAGGTATCGTGGAATGGTCGTTCGTGTCAACCGGCGAGCTGTCCTCTGCCAATCCAACCCGTAAAGTTGGAGAAGAAAAGATGAGGAAAGAAAAAGAAGAGAGGCGGATAAAGATCGACAGGAGCTCACGTCCAGCGGCAGTCGTTCAGGGGCCAGGACAGAAATAACCGATGCACAAAGCGGACATGGCAGGGGGCTTGCTGGGGTGCTGGAGGTGAGGACGGTGAGACGAGGGGATGGCGAACTGGAAGAATTGGAAAATTGAAAGCCTCCAATGCAAAAAAGGAGAGAAAAGGAGATTTGGTGCGGGTTCGCGATATGGAAGGTTCGAGGTAACGGTATCACCAAGAACGAGATAGGGGGAAGGCGCGCTCACAATGGGCCAAGAGCACTGAAAGAAATGAGAGAGAAAAGAGAAGGAGCGATGGTCGCAAATTGCTTCAAATGCTGAGACGCGACGTGCAGTGCAGGCAGGCGTGGTATATTGCTCTTTGCCTGGATTCGATGGTGTGTGGTGGGCAAATGTCGTATTGGAGAATCCGACGAGAGGAAATGGAAGGAGCGGACCATCACAAAAACAAACAACAAGGATTGCCCCATCAACAAACGCAGGAAGTTTCTATTCCTCTTTTCCCCCCACACTCCACCCAGGTAGCTACGTTGGCCTGCCGGCTACTGCTGAATCTGGAGTAGCCCCCTCTGAAGAACGGCACTAACGCCTACTAGCCAATCCACTCGCAACGGCTCCTGAAGAGTAAGAAGAGACGAAGAGACGACAGATTGGATCTCGCGTGGGACATCTCAGGGGATAGTTATCAGGGGTCAAATAGCAGGAGCATCGGTTGTGCTTTCTTTATCTTGGGGTTTTACCTTGAGCCTATCTGTCGCAGAGGAAGGAACGACAGGATGCTTTTTGACAATTTGACGACGGAAGGAAGGAGACAGGGCAGCCCCCCAAACGGCAGGCGCCAAACCCGCCCATGCGCACCCTAAAATAGGGAAAGAAGGGTCCGGCAGCGAGCCGGGTCGTGCCTGCCGCTAGGACCAGGAAAGGGAAAGAAACAAAATTGACCCAAGAAAAATAACAGCCAAAAAGGCAGAAGAGACACACGCAAAGACACACACTCACTCACAAAGAAACAAAAAGGACCCCTTGCTCCTTGTTCGCGCAGATCCACGCCGTCATTCGAGGGGCAAAGCGATATATGTTTTGTGCAGCAGGCCCCTTCAGGACAAATGGAAAGGGATGAATAGACCTTTTGCACGAAGAAAAGAGTCAAAACCAATAGAAGAGGAGGGGAAAGGAATCAAGAGAGGCTGAGGAGGAAGTCAAAGAAAGGAGGTCCATGTTGTGGGACGATCGAGTCAAACATTGACGCGGCCGAGCATGCCCCTGTGCAACACAGCCAGAAAGGCAGATGCCAGAGAGGAGGAAGAATTCGAAAAAGGAGTCAAGATGCAGGAGATGTTTGTTGGATAGCTTTCTGATAGCTTTCTACATATTATGGCGAGTCTAGGTTCTAGGATGCACAACCCTGTCCTGTCGTGACCTCATTTATGCAGTGCGAGGTGGAGAACAAACAATGTATTATTGGCTTCACAATGTGGCGGCCCAAGACATAACAAGCTTCTTGTGATTGCTATTAGTTCTGCTCTGTTCGTTCCGTCGATGAGGCTGAGAACTATAGTAGATATTCCATGGAAAGGTCCTATTGAGATTGTTTTTTATTTCTTTACAGCTTTTTACTCGTATTTACAATTATTTCTCTTCTGAAAAGAGGAAAGAAAAGGATAAAAAAAGAAGAAAAAAGTGCAACTCTGAACTAAATCGAGGTTCGTGATTGAATAAAAGATGCAACAAAAGCATTACGGTAATACTGTCAACTATTTGGTATTGTAGTATCAGGACAAGAAATGACAAGAAAATTTCCAAAATGCCGGTTATCAAGGCAATAAAAGGACTAAAAGAAGAAGAAGAAAAGAAAAAAAGTAAAGTAGTTTACAAAATCCTGACGACTAAGAACCCTTCCTTAAAACCTGTTACGCCCCCCATGAATCAAAAGACAAAGCTTTGCAAACTCTCAAGCCGCGAGGCCGAGTCTTTTGCGCTCTTCAATTACGTCTTTGTGATAGGAGTAAGTCTCCCGGCGCCACTCCGGGAAGTACTCTTTCAACCAGTCGTGGAAGAGTGTCGACGAAATGCCGTACTCATGCATCTCGTACATCGCTTTCCTGACCCGCTCGGGGATCGAGTGGTCTTGGTTTCCGTATACGTGGGCCGTCTTATAATAAAGATTGCTCGCCATGCTTTCAGGGTAGCTGTCCCGATAGATCTTTGGGTGGTGCTCCTTGAGCCATTCGCTGAAGTCTTCTTTAGACACCGATGTTAGCCTGGTCGTGACGACTTTTGTCCGGTCTAAATATTCGAGTCGCCGCGCTTCGTCGAGTTCCTTCTTTTTGTCGTCTTCACGCTCGGCTTCTAGCTGGACCTTGGTCTTCCCCTGCTTCTCCTTGGCCACCGCCTTGGCCTTCGCCTTGGCCTTCTTCTCTTCGCGCTCAATCTCTTTGGCGTAATGAATCCTGTAGTACTCTGGTTTTTCCTTCTTTAGCCACTGGCGAAGTTTGATATCGTCTTCGGACAGCTCTCTAGGCTTGTCATCAAACAACCAGCGCTGTGCCAGTTTGCCATTGCCGTCGACAGTGTCGTCATCGCCAAACCTCTCCTTGTATGTCGCTGGGCTATTCTCCTTGAGCCACTTCTTGAAGTACTCTGGCTCAACGTACATCTTTTGAGCTTCGAAAAAGTCTTTCTGGTATTGTTCGATTTCTTCATCACTCAAGCGATGCCTCGACGGACCCTCCGTCTTAGCCATAGGATCGTCAAACTTGAACCGCCAGAGGTTGGACTCGGTTAGACGGTGAATCCACCGGTTCTTAGCTTCAGAGAGGTGGTCAAGCCACTGGTACATTGGTGGCGTGTCGTGATTGTCACTTTCGGCATCGACATCAACACTGCGCTTGGTCGTGTGCATCAGGTTGATCCTGTGAATGTCTTCGTCGCCCTCGGCGGCTTTGACGGCCGCCAGAAACTCGGCTGTATGCTTGGAGGCAGCGGCTCTGCCTTTGGAGCCGGCCTCACGCAAATAGCCCTGCATCTCCCTGGTGGCGTCCTTGATGTTCTTGTACATGTGGTCAAAGTTGTGCCAGTGGGCCTTGGCCTGGTCGATATGGGCCTTGGACAAGGCCTCGTCGGTTCTGGCCATTGGTTCGTCGCCGACGGCCTTGTTGTCGCGGGCCTTGTCGTCTTCGGCCTGGACAAGATTCTCGACCTCGATTTCAAGGGCGGCGTGGTCGCGGTCCATGTCGTCCATGAGCTGCCCAAAGGCTTCGCGGGTACCTTCGAGGGCATCATCGGGAACATCAGCACCGCTATCATCGCTAAGAACCTCGGGATCCGAGAAGTACGGGAGGTTCTCGATCTCGTGGAGGGGAGGCAAGATGACATCATCCTCACCGTCGTCGCCGTCGATGCCCTCGGGAGTGCCGGCACTGAGGGGGTCGACGGGGTCGACAATGTCGATGGGGCCATCAGTACCCTCGAACTCTGCTTCGTGAAGGTCTGCAGGAACTGGAAAACCACCAAAGCTCTGCGCGGTCTCGTTCAAGGGCACTTTTTCAGACGAGGACGGATGAATGACGGAGGGCGCCGTTGGAAGAGTACGCATAAAGTAGAAGCCAAAAAGAAGGACGATGGCGCAGAAGGCCATTGCCCTTACCGGGCGAGAGACAAATCTGCGCAAGAGCATCTTTGCGGTTGTCGTGAAAATAAGGGAGGCGGAAATAGATTGAGCTTGAAGCGTTTGATAAAACTGATGGTATAGAAAAAGAGATAAAATCAAAGGAAGGAAAAAAAAAAGCAAAGAAACACACAGCAGAAGATGGATACAACTGCGATGAAGAAAAGAAAGAGGGGAGAAAAAAAAAAGACTTCAAATCACAATCCATCGAGCAACAGGCTCCTTACTTATTGCCTCGATAAATCTACCCCGCAACAAGAGCAAGAAAAGCTTGTGATGATGGCGGGCATCTGAAGATGACACATGGCCATGGTGAACATCCGATGTTCGGTTTGCAGATGGCTCTGGTAGATGTAGAGGATGTAGTCGTGACTTTTAAGGTTATTTGCGGCGTCGGTGAATAATGGCCAATGGCACCGACGCGGGGAGATGAATCTAAACCTTTAGGGTAAGGCTATTTTTGGTACATCGGAGAATACATGTGTGTTGGATTGCGAATTCGATAATGATTACGATCTGTAGGGCCGCGTTGGCAAGCTGGCGTGGACGTAGGTACGTACCGATGTTGGTTGATTTGGTATTTTTGATCACGTTTGCATCGCCATTAGATAAGTTTTCGTCATTAGATAATTCTTCACTTGCCAAGTCGTGGTCACTGGACATGTCATGTTATTTTATTGTAATGATTAAAGTTTTATTCTTAGTATTAGATGTATCTACAATGCAAAGCGTTGTATGTAAAGTAAAATGTAGGATAGGAACGCCGTCTATGCAGATAATGCAATGAATAAATGGTGAACAAAAAAGAAATGCAGAAAACAACCCAAAACACCTCCCTCCCAATGTGGTATCATAAAAAACGGTGCCACTCTTCGAGGCTCAACAGAATCGTCAAAAGACGAGGAAAAGATGTGCAATAAATGCACTTTTAAGATTTAACAATCTTGATTTTGTTTGGTTTGTGTAAGACAAGAGAAGGCTTTGCCTTTAGTCCGACACAGGTTGCTGCAGGGTCGGGGCGGGAGCACGGGGAGCGGGTAGACGGCCCTTCTCCGGGTCAGTGTCGCTGCCCGAGCTAGCGCCGCCGGCGTTGACCCTGCTGTTGTCGACCCCCTCCTCGTCATCACCGCCATAGGCGTACTTGCTCTGCTTGCGGATGCGGGCACCGTAGATCCAGAACAAAAAGGGAATGACACAGCAGGCCAGGCTGATAAAGGCCAGCAGCGAAGACGCCCACTGGTCACCGAGACGGCTGTACATTTGGCTGGTAAACAGCACAACACCGGCACCCCAGAAGGAACGGATGCAGGTCTTGGCGGCCAGAGCGGAAGCGGCCTGGTGCTGGTAGGAGTCGACCAGGTAGTTGTTGGCGGAGTTGTACAAAAAGATGAAGCCGAAGCCGACGGGGAAGCCGCCCATGGCGGGGCCGGCCCAGGACAAGTCGGAGTATGACGTCCAGGCGAAGATGAAGAGGCCAATGGGGATGAACCAGCAGGAGAGCATCATGGGGATGAGACGAGCCTCTGCCGGGGGCTTGCCGTTGTACTTGTGGACGATGGTGAGGTAGTGCTTGTTGACAAGGGGGGAGCAGGCAGCCGACAAAAACACACCGACGGCGACAGGAATAAACATGAGACCGGTCTTGCCGGAGTTGTAGCCCTTGCCCTTTTGGTAGATGATGGGGAAGGCGACGAAGAACATGTACAGGAGACCGTACAGAACCGACATGTAGAGAGACAGAAGGAACACGATGAGCTCGCCAAACAGCAGCTGCAGCGGGCGGAACAAGAAGATGCGGAGACGCTCGGCCAAGGGGCGGGTATCGAGTTCCTGCTCAGTGACGTGGTCGGGCTCGCCCGTCGACTTGCGGAGCTTCTGGGCGCGCTTCTTGAGGATGGTCGGGGCGTAGGTCTCGGGAACAGTAAAGGTAATCAGGATCCAGACGGTGCCGGCAAGGATTAGCTGGATCCAGTACAGCCAGCGCCAGCCCTTGGCGTCAGACAGGTAACCACCAACGAGAGGGCCAATGGCGGGACCAACAAAGGGAGCAGCCGAGAAGGTAGCCATGGGCACACCGCGCTCCTCGTTGCGCCAGAGATCAGCGAGCGTGCCACCAACCAGAGTCATGGGCGCCGAGAAGGCGATACCGTCAATCATACGGCAGACCAACAGAGTACCAATGTTCTTGGAGACGGCAGAGGGGATAATAAAGATGACGGCAATCAGCAGAGTCGAGCCGTAGATGACACGACGACCGTAGACTTCCGACAGTGGGGCAAAGACCAGGGGACCGACACCGAAACCAATGACAAACAAGGAGACAGACAGCAAGACAACCTCTTCGCTGACGCCAAAGGACTTTTGAACACCGATAATGTCGGCCGTGACGACACTCGACGCAAAGGCGACCACGAAACAAGTGACTGAGACAACCAGTGTGCAGTACCACTTCATGGCCTTGCTCCAGTTTTTGGGGTTCTCCGGGTCGTTGGGCTCGAAAGCCACAAGCTTGAAGCGGCGCTCGCCCTCGGGCGGCTGGGGCTGGTTGGTGCGGCTGCGGCTGGCGACAGTGGCGATGCGGGCAATCTCGGGGGGCTCGACAGGACCGGGGATCTCACCACCGGGCACTTCGGTCTGGTACTCGTCCATGTTGGCACCGGCACTCAGGGTGCGGTAGGGCAGAGTGATATCCAAAGCCGCGTCGCGGCGGAGGGCCTTCTCGGGATTGGCACTGTGGTGGTGGTGGGTGCCGTTGGCCGTGGCTGTCGAGGCCGAGCTGGTGCTGTGACGCAGGCCATTTTGCTGATGGTGAGCCGAGTAGGGATGGGAGATGCTGGTGTTGGCGTGGACAATGTCTTCGAAACGGCCACTCTCCTCCTCGGGAGGCAATGACGAGGCCATGATGTTGTGGATTGTGGATGTGTGTATGGGTATTAAATGTAATGTGAAGTATTGAATATATATATAATAAAGTATGTGCAATGGATATACAATAAAGTGAATGGTGATGTGAATTAACCAAGAGTCAAAGACTTGATATGTTGATATGGCTGCAGAACAAAGCTCCAACATGCTCTTTCCCCAAATGGAACAGGGCACACGAGTCTTATATACATATCATCGTGCAACTAAGAAAGGGGCAAAGGGATATCGACATGAAAAATAAAACAATAATAAGAGCCCATAGAAAAACCAGCGCTCACACGCCCAGCCTTCCCGCGCCTCGCTATTTGGTTCGTGGCTTTCTGGTCTTGGATCTCGTGCTTTTGCTCGTGCTGTTGTTGAGGCGAATTTGCACCCAAAAGTCCAGAGCGGGTAATAAGTGGGGCACCACTTACAGCGAATTCAGCGAGGCTCCAGACTACGATTTAGGGGCTCTAGTGAGTGCAGTGATTCTAGCAACTACGGCCAGCAGACGAGCATGTTCCACAGCAGATATGATCTCGGTGCATTATTGGTCACAATCGATGCTTGGGCACGGTGACGAGCAAATGAGACAATTTTCTTGCCCCCAAAGGCGCGACAGGCCGAAGAACTACTGAGTACGACGTACTGAGTAGAGAAAGGTGAGGGAGCAAAGAGGACGAAAAGACTCTTTTTCTTAGGTGAAGACTCCACCGGATTCAGTGGTGGGGCGAGAGTGGAATCGGAATCGATGTACTCGTGCTCACTGTTTTGGTGAGAGACTACCTGAAGATGAATGCCCCACTTCTGACTAACACAATCTATGCTGAGAATGCGCCGAGCTACAGCCTACGTCATACGTTTGTACATGCCCGCAGATTTCTCGGTATCAGTGGAAACGGGAATTACCGCTGTAAAGACAAGGCCAAGCCCTACGACTCAGTGCGTACGGAGTAGATGCAGCAGTGCAGCAAAATCGTACCAAAAGAGAAAAAGAAAAATGGAGACCCTCGCCGATTTCGCCTTTAGACACTTGCACGCGAAGTCGCGACCGAGGATAACAATTGATGTTGCTCGCCACGACGACTGCAAACAATTGGATGAACCAAACAACAACCAAAAAAAAAAAAAAAAGGGAAACAGGAAAACAGGAGTGGCCCTGAATGTCGTGATGCTTTGTCAAATGGTTGCATGTTGCATTTTTTTTGACGGAACATCGTTCTGATTGCCAGGGGTGACGATCCAATGATTAATGATGCAGCTGAAGGCTGAGAATGTTGGACTGCAGCTCGTCCTTTTTGCACGTTGAATCAGATCCTATTATTTACCACAACAATCACGACGATACCTGTGACTACAAACCTGATGGATTTTGCAGACGTATAACCATTTTTGAAAGATACGCACAAACGTATCTAGGCTCCCTCTTTACCCATGCTGATGAATCGCTCGCCCACTGTAGATATACTAATACGGAATATCATCCTCGTACGATGCAACTTCGTGATCCCCGGCAGCATTGGATATCCGGCTGTCATGAAAACCTTAACGGCCGCCCGGTTGTCATCGCCAACGACGCCAAGACACGAACGGACGGCGAGCTAGACTGCTGGTGCCTGTGTCGTGAATTTTCCTGGTCTTTCTTTTGGTCTCTCTTGACAACCCTTTGGATTCCTATGGCACGAACTAACACCTCGAAGATGGGTGGCAACACACGGCTGAACGTCTTTTGGCGCCAAAGCCGGCCCGTGTGGGGCAAAGCAACGATGAAGCTGTCTTTCGGAAGGTAAGGAGTACTTCGTTATGTGTACATACTCCCGGGCGCCAACCAACGGACGGCGTCCACTTTTTCTCTCTGTGGCCGCATGTCCATCTCTGCCTCTGCCCCTGCATGCTGAGGAAGCTTTGTCGCGAGGCCGAGCTAGTCAATGCGCGTCTCCATACTTTTTTCCCCCTTTGCCTGATAAAGACATACACAACTCTACCAATGTTCTGGAACGTCCATGGATCATTCTTTTTTTGTTCTGATTTGCAAATTATCCTCGGTTAACAGCTCAACATGGGCACGGCTCCTAGCTCGGAGGATATGTCGTATCTATTGTTGTCATGACCTTGTTGGCTGTTGATCCACCCTCGCCCGTCATCTGTCTACCGTAGTCCCCACAGCCGTGCTCGTACGTCTTACACCGTCCTTACACACCTCTTCTTGTCTCTGGCGACACGATGATCCTTGACTTTGACTGTTTTGGCAGTCACAAAAATCGATCTCACGATACTAAAATACATGGACAATGTGCGTCAACGCTAATCAAGACAATCATCTCCACTCCTACATCTTTGAAGAGGGTAGTTGAAGACGCCGCCATGTTCGCTTTTATGGCTGTACTGTGTAGTTCATCTCATGCATCACTCTGAGCAGATGAAGATGTTCATTTCCCGTTGGGCTGCAATAGCAAAAATTAACAAATTGTGGTGGGTTTGACACGATGAGATGCCTGGCGTACGCCATGGCTGCCGTCACTTTCTTCGCAATTACAGAAAAAGCCAAAGAAAAACTCACATGGGCCCAGGCTCCCGGCTCCGCTCTACGGCGAGAAGGGACGGACGCTAAGACTTTCGCTACTTCGGGCTAATCCTGTGAAACCCACGAGTTGCAGCGAACTTCTGTTCGTTGTTGTTTAATCCGCCATATCTTTTTCTTTCTTCCACCCCCCCTCTTTTCTTCTTCTCGGTCTTCGCCCCTCTTGTTTTGTTCTGAAGCTTTTCATTCTAGTAACTTCTTTATTTCTGACTTTATCGTGAAGTACTTTTCTCTCTCACGTCTTGGCGCCCATTTGGGAATGTCCATCCGAGTCATCGGATGAAGGATGAGAAACATGTAGAGCACATACGACGTATCTATATCATATACGTTCGTACCAGTGCACTGCTTTACCTCCTTTTAGCCCTGCCATCGTATCTCTCTCTTATCCTCTCTTTCTGCCTCGAAACAATCTGACCGCCTTGGCCTTGTCGCACTTGGGAGCCGTGGAGATACTGAAAACGTTTGACTGCACATCCTCAGTTTATCTGAATCCCGGTACGGCAAGAAACACAGCCCATTGACCCAAGTGCCAGTTTGTTTCCAACTCGGATCCACCAACTCTTCTTTGCAAAACTAAAGATCAGGGATCCCTTGATGAGAAGTATCCCTTGATGAGAAGTACCCCTTGATGAGAAAGATGAACGGATCTGGATCTCGACGGTTGGATTTCGTGTTCCTGACAACAGTTGACTAAAGTCACGTCCTTCCCTAGAATTGAGCAGAATTGCGGAGACAAACTTTTGAGAGCCATTGGTTGGGCTGGGCGAGAGCGGTGTAGATTTGAAAAGATCTCGTGATTGGAAAGAGGCTCTTTCAGTGGCGACCTGGTGGCAAAATACTGAGCCACAGCCGTGGTGTTGGGACACTTTTGGGGTGCCCATACACTGCAGGTCGGATACTTTTGTTGTTTTCTTTTTGTGGCTATTTTCGTGGCCATCAAAAATTCCAATTGAATTGCGCAAGCCGTACAACAACGCGCACGAAGTTGTCGACGCAGACGATCAGTCTTGTGTGATGCGTTCTACAGCCTTTTGTAGCCTTTTGCAGCCTTTCGCGAAAAAAAAACGGCCCCACTTAAATTAAGGTACAGAATCTAAACATATGCTGCCTTTTCTGGCCGGTACTGGCCCCTGGACACTCTAGTCCCAATCAGGCAACGCAGCTCAGCTCTCTGGGCGCGCATCCCTTTTTTCTTGCAATCTGGCAATCCGATCGTGGCGCGCCACGCGAAGGGAGCTCCCCTTTACGACGTACTCCAGACGTGTTTTCCACTGTCCACTGTCCACTGCCCACGCATCTCTCCAGCAACCACCATCGACGACATCACGGCCGTCATCCGTTCCTTACCTCTGCCGATTTTACTACTTTTGCCTTCACCATCGCCACCATGACCCGCGCAACGCAGACTCTCTCGGTCGCCCTCCTGGCCACATCGGTAGGTCCATCACCAATCACCAGTATCGACTCTCGTTACCGTCTGCCTTGCTAATAACGTAGCTCTACCTCTCTCTCTACCTGGAGCTCATTCCCCTTCCCGCCATCATCCAGACGGAGATTGTGCCGGTCGTAAGTCCTCCTCCACGTTTGACTGATAATAAGTGAATAGCAGCTCGACTGACAACACGCTCCGGCAGCTCCCCTTCTGGTTCATCGTCGCCCTCGGCGCGTACATCCTTGCCCGCCTCGGCTGGGGCATCCTGACCTTCAACGACTGCCCCGAGGCGCACAAGGAGCTGGTTGAGGAGATTGAGCTGGCCCGCGCGGACCTGCGCAGACTGGGCGTGAGTGTGGACTAAGCGCACATTGATCGTTGAGCAAAGCGAGACGGTGCGAAGCGGACGACAGCACGAGACGAGACGAAACGAGACGACGAGCTCGACACGAGATCGAAACAGCCTCGACAAAACAACGACAAGGCATGGAAGCCACTGCATAATGGGGGAGTAGGAGAGAGCGAACATTTGTCGACAATCCGTTGACAACGGCCAACGGCCAACAACATTTACAAAAGATAGAACACAAAATATACACAAAATATACGCAAAATTGGCATGGACAGACGGGAATTCTGAAATACGAGTGACGCAGGTGGACGGCGACGTCGCACAACCAGAAGAGGGGACAATTGCTTTAATATTGCCGAGCCGACTATCATGCCAAGTCCAAATAATAACCGTAAACATAACGCCAATGCTACCAATGTCCAGACAAAAATACACACGACAAACTTCCTTTTCTACTGACTCCCAGCCAACAATGCCACCACGGTCTGCACCGCATCCATTGGGTCGCCGCTGTCCTGCACCATCTGGTCAAACAGCTTGGGCAGTCTCGCCAGCCGGCCTCTCTTGTCTGCTTTTTTCCCTGTGCGCGTGTTAGTAGTGTGTTACTAGTGGACAATTTTGATAGAGTAGGGAGCGAGAAAACCAACACTTCCCCGGCACGCCAACGAGCACGCCGATATGGCTCTTGGCTTCACCGGTCCAGTCAAACTGGATGGACCACTCGACGCGGAGACTCGTGGAGGCGCGGGTGTCGACGTCAATGTCCATGGCGTTCCTGCCCAGGTGGCGGAACAGTTCAAGTTGTGTGACGGGTGCAGGCTTGTCGTTGGTCAAGTTGTCGTCGTCCCCATCATCGGCGTCGCCTCTCCGCCGTCTCTTCTTCCGCTGCTGTGACCGTAGTTGCCGGATGTTGTCGACCATGCCGGCAATGCCCCCGACCTCTTCTTCATTTTCGTCTCCGTCCCCCTTCTCGGTCAACTTCCTCGCCAGGATAGACCAAAACTTGGCCCGCCGCACGGCCACACGCACCCACTCGCCCATTGCCCACATCAAGACTGTCACGTTGCGCGTTAGGGCAGAGCCGCCGTTGTTGTCAGGCTGCATGATGCGGTCCAGCAGCGGCTTTAGCTCGGCAGCTGCTGCAGGCGGCTCAATCTGCGGCACTCGTAGATCCACAATTCGCAGATTCTTGGAGTTGACCGTCATTTCGATGCGGGCCAAGAACAGGCCGGTTGGTGCTGTCGACGTTGCAAAAATAGTGTGCTTTTGACGTGGCGCTCCCCCGGCTTCGGATGCGGGCAGAACAACAATCTCTGACCGGAAGGCGAGAGGCGTAAACGCCTGGAGAAATGGAAGCTCTTCGGCGGCTGTCATCTCGATCGGATGGTGCGACACTGGCAGAGGCATACTATCATCGGCTGCCGTGCTAGCATCATCGCTGTTGCCCGCTGGCGCTGCAAACTGGAATAGCTCCGTCACATCGGCACGTGGCTTGCCAAACGGCAAGAATGCAATCGGGTTCGTCGCCGCCTGCAGCCAGTCCAGAGTCGACTTCATAGCGGAGCCTGTACTGTTTGCCTGGCCGTCGTCGTCGCTTTCGGGCAGGACTCTCCGTTTCAGCAAGCTAATAATCGCAGCCTGGTCGCTATCTGAAGAGCCCTTTGTGCGAATCCGCTCGTTTTCGGCCGCTGCCAGAGCCAGGTCGGCCTCGAGTGCGTCAACCTCGGCCTGCAGCGCATCTCGCTGCCGCTTTTTGCGCCCGTCTGGGTCGGCAGGCTGGATGTTGCGTGCAGGCTCGCTCTTCCGTGGCCGACCGCGACCGCGTGTGGTCGAGGCAGGGACATTGCCGCTGCTCTCTCTAAGAGCGTCGGCATTGCCAATAGCTGCGGGCTCTTCCTCTTCTGTTGAGGTAGCTGAGGTAGTCGCCTTCATGGGTGGCTGCTTCAACGGCGAGCTGCTCTGAACGGTGCCTGGCTTCACCTTTTGCACTCCGCTGGCTAAGGCCGCGGCTGCTCGCGCTCGTGCTGCTCGTTTTGGCCGTTTGGACGGTGTGCTGCTGTGGTGAATGCCTGGCGGCGACCGTGCCAGAGCAGAGTGGTCGACGTTTTCTGGTGTCGGCGGCAGCTCGGGCTCGGGCGGTTCCACGTCGTCCTGTGTACGGAACCGTTCGAGGGCAGACCGCTGCTTGTCGCGTGCAATCAGCGGTTCCAACAAGTCTTCGCCGCGCTGTGGGTCGGGCGGCGGCAGAGGACGGGGCACAGGCTTCATGGGCGAGCGGCGAGGCGGTTCGCCCAGTAAACTGCCGGGGATGCTGCTGCCAATGGCTGCGCTGCCCGTGAGTCCTTCAGCCTGTCGGTTGCGGGCAGCTCCTGGCGACTTTTGTGGTGCCGCCCCGAACAACGCGCTGCCACCATCGCCGTTGCCTGTTCCGGCAGCTCCAAAGAGTCGGCGAGTCGGCGAGCGTGATCGTGATCGAGAGAGGCGGACAGGTGAACGAAGAGCTGGTTGTGCCAAAGGCCGTGTCGGCGACAGTTGACGGGATGGCGAGCGGACGGGCGAACGCATGGGCGGGCGGGCCAGCGGCCGGACGTCCTTGTCGCCTTCCTTGTCCTTTTCGGCACTCGTCTGGCTCAGCTGCTCGTCAATCATTTCCTCGACGCTGGGCTGAGCTTCGTCTGCTGTATTCTGAGCATCATTCCCGTTCTTTGGTGCCGACTGTCGCCGATCGAGGATCGCGGGGTTGTGTCGGGCCAAACTGGCACGCGTTGGCGAGGCAAACGACGGTGGTCGCGGTCGCGTGTCGTCTGTTCCTGTGTTTGCTGTGGGAGCGTCAGGAGGTATTGTCGTCGTTGTTGTCGACTGTTGAGCTGTTTGTGTTGTCTGTGTTGTTTTTGTTGTTTGTGTCGTCGCGGCTGTATTTGCTGGCTCAGTGCTGCCGCGATTCGAAAGGCGCGGCGACGTCCTCCGCCGTTTCGCCGGCGGGGCGTCCGCGTCCATTGTGTTGAGTGGCCGGTTTGTGGTGGACGTAGAATTGGCCGATGTCGTGAAAGCTGACTCAATTTGTGGGCATATTTCGTTTTTCAGTTGTCAATATTGATGTCGCGACAAAAAATGTGAGGTGCAGTAACGGCCGCTGCAGAATGCACAACAGCACCCTGGGCCGCTGTGGTCCTGCCTAAACAAAAACAGCTGCCCCAAACAGGAAATCGACAAACGGTCCCAGACGCGCGACTTGACGCGTTGGGAGAGTCACGTGTCTTTCTTACTGGGGTCGTTTCTACGAACTACGAGTATGGCGCTGGCACTGTGGCGCTATCACTGTGGCGTTAGCGCTCTACGCTCTGCAAAAAACGCTCCAGAAAGGGCCTCGGATTATGACGTATTTACAGCCTGTGACAGCCATTGTTTTCGGCTGAACGACAAATTCAGGGCCCACTAATTTTTACTGACAGCCGCCCAAGCAAAAGCATCGGATTTTTCTGCCTCAGCGGAGATTCGCAGCCGGACTTCCCTTTCTCTGCCCAGAACAAAATAATTCTCAACTAAGCAGTCACGGCCGGGTTCGGCCTCGTATACGAGAGTGACGAAAAGAAACGAAGAAAAGAAGAAGAAAAAAGAAATAAGAAAAAAACCGAAGCAAATCACGAGGATACGATTACGAAACACGACTCGATGGGAACGTCATTTTGAATAAAAACGACAGCGAGCGTCCTTTCTTTCCTTTGCGGTTCCCCTCATTCGCCCAACAACACATCCACAAACACAATGAAGCGACTTTTGCCGAGATCACAAGCGGCGCTCTGCCAGCGCCCACAACAATCACGGGTGGCCACGACGGCGATAGCGACGATATCACAGACGACAACAACTTCTCAGCCCTCCTCACGACCTCTCTCTACATCCTCTCGACGATGTGCACCACCACCGGCTACAACAGCCACCATCACCCAGGCCCAGCCCCGCGGCGGCTACTATGACGTCCTCCTCACCAACCCGCCACCCTATGCCTCCGCCCGCGCCAATGCGCCGCCCGCCACGGCCAGCCCCCAGCCGGCCAAAGCACCAGACACGGCCGCACCGACTGCCCCGCCGACCATCCCTGCCTCGGCGCCCACTACTCCCGCACAAACACCCACGCCGGCCGCGCAATGGAAGCAGCAAGAAGCGCCAGCCACCATTGCTGCCCGCAAGGCTGCCGAACAAAAGATGGTGCAGGAGCGTGCCGCCCTCGTGTTTGGCTCACGACTCGCCGGCCCCATGGAGCGCGCCAACCGGCTGGCCGAGATCCGCAAGCGGAGCACCAACATTGCGGGCGTCATGGTGCCGCCGAAACCTTCGGAGCCGGACAACTGCTGCATGAGCGGGTGTGTCAACTGCGTATGGGACCGGTTCCGGGACGAGATGGAGGAGTGGGCAGCGGCGAGTGCAGAAGCGACGCGGCGACTGCAGGCGCAAGAAGGCGGTGTGGCGGCAGGGGCCAGCGGCCCAAAGGGACCGACAGCGGGTGCACCGCCAGCTGGTAGCCACATCAGCATGGACGACGACGGTGGAGGATCAGACACGAACTGGAGCATGGAGGACGCGGCCAAGTCAGCGGCTGGCGGCTCGACAAAGGCCGGCTGGGATGAGGAGCTGTACAAGAGCGTGCCCGTGGGCATCCGCGAGTTCATGAAGCAGGAGAAGCGGCTGAAGCTGAAGCACATGAACGATGGACAGATTGTGGGGTGAACGTCAGTGAAAGCGTCGGATATACCTAGACGATATACGGAGGAGCGTTTGTTTTGCATTTTCAGCACCTGCTCATATTGCATCGCGTTTAGAGCACTGCATTCTTGTACCATTTACGAGCATCGTCGCTAGGCACCTAGAGATAGAATGGAATAGACCCAGTTCCAGTCCATTCTGCAATTCATGTTTCACTGTTATTGCTAAAAAACACGAGTTTTAGAAAGTACAGGTGATCCCGTATATTAAAGGGAAAGAAAAAAGCAACCCTAGCTCAAAAATCAAATCAAAAGCGCCTGTTTGCAAATGGTACCGTCCGTGGCTCTCTGGTCTAATATCACCACGTCTACCCCCAATCTGTCTAGATCTTGTCTACAGTTGTTGCAACTGTAGCCAACTGCATCTATCGTCTTCTCTTCTTTTCCGTCAACTCTCCCTCTACTGCTCTCTACTGCCCTCTACTGCTCTCTACTGCTGTCCGTTCGCCCGCGCCTGGCGCGCCGCCTCGTCGTGCGCCTCAATGTCAGTCGCCTCCCATGGGTAGCAGATCCACTCGTCGCCCACCGTCCGTGCCGCCATGTACCGGCCCTCGCTCATCATGTCTGCCGGCAGCGTGCCCTTCTTGGGCTTGTTCTTGTTGTGCAGCACAAACACCGAGAAGTTGGTGGGCGCCGCATCGGCACCCATCTTCAGGCGCGCAGCCTCCACATCCTTCTCCAGCTCCTTGACGGCGTACTCCAAGGTGGTGCGGGTGTCGTCGACCTCGTCGACAATCAAAATGTTCTTGCCGACCAGGTTGCTCATCTCGCCCAGGCTCGACAGGTCCAGCCACTGGGTGCGGGTGACCTTGGTTCCCGGCTCCTCCTCGACGGCGGTGGCATCGGTCGACAGGGACTCGTAGAGGGACAGGCCAATAGCCTGGATGGGGATGTTGGGGCTTCCGGGCTTCTTGAGGAACGAGCGCAGGATGCGGGCAGGGACGTAGCCACCGCCACCGATGGCGATCATGAGCTGGGGCTGCATCTTGTCGAGGATGGCTGGCGCGGCCTCCTGGCAGAGCTTGTGGATCTGGCGAGTGTTAGTGGGCGTGTTGGCGACGATAGGAAAAGGCCCATACTGATAAGCACGGCTACATAGCTGCGATAAAGACGGGCGAGATAGGTAAAGATGCACGAATGCGCGATGCCGCGCAGCGTGTGAAAAGAGTACAGGACGATGCGCCGATGGCACGGGCGGGCACCTGTACGGCGACACCGGCTGTGCAACCACGCGAGGCATCAGGGCGTGCAGCAAAGGAGAGGAAAGTGCAAAAAGCAAGTGCACAACTCGGGGGCCGGCTCTGCTATGCCCAAAAGCGGATGGCAGTCTTTCTTACCTCATTGTACGTGACGTAGATTTTCTGCACCATTTTGGCGGTTGTTGTGGGGGGTATCGTGATCGAGGTAGGAGGGTGTAGAAAGAGGGGTCGGAGATCGAGCTCGAGACAGCGAAAGCGAAAGCGAAAGAAAAAGGATGGTGTGAGGGAGTTGGACGAGGAAGGCAGAAACGGATTTCGAGATGGCGATGATCTTTTTTTTGACTGTCGTCCTTTTTTTTTCTTCTTTTTTTTTCTCCCCCGTACCTACCCTTTCTAACTCCCAAGTCACCTTTTTCCTTGGTCCGCGCCTGCCTGGCTGCGCGCGCCTAATAAAAAAAGGTACCCCACCAAAAAAAAGAAGCCTAAGAAGTTTCTGAGGGGCAACCCGTGAAAGTCAAGGGAACAAAAGGGAAGGAGCAATGGGCGAAAAGCATGTGGGGGCGGCGCCGCTTCTTTCTGAGAGTTCACTAACACAGCCGCCAGCATCACTAAGACGGGCAGTCACGGGGTCTCACGGAGCCTGTTGTCAGCTACAGTCATAGGCTCTTAGGCTCCTCGTTCCTACTGCACTCGGCTTAAAGGAGAATTTTTGCAGCGCTATGCCACTAACGGGTTACCTTGTGCGGCGGAAGTCGCCGCTCACCCGCACACAATGTGAGAGTATTTTACGCTTCGCAGCAGAATTCTGCTGGGCACACAAAAATCCGTGACAGTGCACTGTATGTAGAAGAAGAAGCATGTGTCTACGAGATAAGTCTTGTCATCGGTGTTGATTCAGGAACCGTGGGGGTCGTCTTGGTTGATGCGCATCGACTGAAGACGTGTAAATACGTACGTAGATGTTTAGGTGGGACTCAGCGACGCCGATATTGGCAAGAGAAGGCCAAAATGATGGGAAATGTATGTAATTCGCTTAAATCTTCGATACGAATAAGAACGCGAATATGTGGGCATTCGAAGAAAAACGAGACGTGATATGGATATTGTTTCTGTGCTCAACGGTGACTGATTTTGACTACATCCAACCATACGAGCATCGTCACCGAGAGTGCTCTCATGTCAAGTACAACAATGTGCTTAATAACAATCACAGCCAATGGTTGCTATACTCGCCTTGTGGTCTTTATTTGAACGCCTAGGCTTCACAGTTTGAATCTTTACGATTTATTTCGTTGGGATTTTACAGGGTATATTATTTTTCAAAATGAAAATTATTTGAAAATAAACCAACATTATGTCGAATTGGACAATATATACCGTAAAATACCAAGATTCAGAAACCTAGAACTAAAGTTTTGAAAGAGCATAAAAGTATAAAAGTAAAATACAGAGATACATTCATCGTTTACCTCGTCTACTCACCTATTTCTTTCTAGCACAGATTGATAAAGTGGAAAACCTCAAAATGCTCTGTCGTGGATTCATGGCCAGTCAGCCTCTCCACAATTTTGGTAAACGTCAACGGGCACGAACGTTGTAGACCCGGCACCGATCGCGCGTTGTCCGTGCCCGGGCGGGGCAACCAGCGCACAGATCTGCAGTGGAGGGTTATGAGTTTGGTGAGTGTACCTCATGCAGGGCCTGAAGGATGATGGGATGCTTTGTTCTAGCATAAATCGTTGGTACCGACTTGCCGGCAGAAAGCACTCGAACAAATGAATGAATAGCAAAAGGCTGATATCTGCCGTCTCTCTGCTCTTAATTTTCCGTTAAAAACAATCACATCTAACGTCTTTTGTCTTGCACGTTTATGCCGCTTCGAGCGCACGATGATGTGCTGGCGTTCAGCTTTTCATCGCTTTCTCTTAACGATTGTTTTTGAATCTGCATGACTTAACATCATGTCGGCCCTTTTTATCTCTGGACTTAACTTTTCCCGAATGCCTGGCAGCTATATCTTGATTTAAACAAAACGGCTCTTGTTGAAGTCAGTCTTTGCCCATTTTTGTGAGTATCCTCCTACCCAGCCACGCGGGTTCATTTAGCCGCGATGCCGTTCAGCTGTTTCACTCTTGACTTATGGATCACGCAACTTTTCAAAAGCTTTCTTGGCGCTGAATGTAAGGCTGAGCTGGCTTAACTAACCTTTTCTGCACCTAAACATTGTGCCACTGAAGTACGTCAGTGTGCCCTGCACAGAGACCTGAATGAACATTGCAAAATCAACAAAGTGCTCGGTGCCTCTTCACCACAAAAAGAAGCTGACGCGTTTCAAGTCATGCATGCGTAGCAATCCTCAGTTCTTGGCTTCCTGGGCTCGATTAGACACGGAGGTCGGTGTCAAAAGCGCCAAAGTTGAAGCAATGAGAGGAGCGCAAAAATTAAACAAAGCACAACTATCTCGGCCGACCATCCGAGGATACTCGCATTTCCATCGCATGCCCTGTGTTAGGACCTTGAGATGGGCAGGGATCAAAGTGACATTAAAAAAAAACAAAAAACAGTTAAGACTGAGAATCTGACCTGTAAAAAAATCCGACTTGCAAAATCGAACCAAACGTTGTCACACCTTGGGTCGTGGACTCTGGCGTGTCATGCATATCCTGCTGTGGGAGTTCCCCAATTTGAGCTCCGGCAATACAGATGCGTCTGTTAACGTATTTAAAATGAACAAAATAAAAGAGAGAGCACACCAGCCGTCTATGATCGACGGCTTGCGCCTCTCCTTCCTCTGTAAAACCGCACTACAGGGTCACAGACGCCTCGAGTGAAAAAAAAAACCGCGGGTCAAGACAAAAGGCGAACTCTCTTTTATATTGCTCTTTAACCATTGTCCCTCTTGTTATGTCTTGGTATTTTCTCCGTCCCTGCGCCGCATCCTCAGCCTCCGCATATTAACAATAGTAGGGCAGTGATATCAAGACCGACAAAGCTGGGGAGGGACGTTCCGCAGTCCTTTGCTCTTCGATTGTGTTTAAACGAGTTATGCCCCTCTACCCTTTCGTTTAATTTTTGTCCTCCATATCGCATCTGATATCCCTCTTTCAGTTTCTTGTCTCTTCGCATTCTCGCCTGTTGTTGCATACATTTGTGCTGCCCAGAACACCCCTGTGATGATCATCGACGAGAAGCGCCGAGTATCCTTCAAATACATCGCATCTACACGCATCCCCGCTCAAGTTAACATCTCGGATATTGAACCCCGGAGCCTCTCTTGGCGTCAATACTGTTTAACGTCATTCCCCCCCAAAACAGTTATTTTAAGTGAGCCCGCCCCCCCTCGACAGCCTTCCTACGGAAGGGTCCCTTTTGCTTTCATTCACTATCCTCGGACCTCCATCGTTGCTGGTCCTTGCTATTCTTATATCTCTGCCATCAGCCACCTCGTTGTCAGCGCATTTCGGCACTTGTTCTAGACTCCTCTTTACGATTTATCAGCATCGTCGTCGACAGTCTATACGCGCAGCACGACCCACGCCAGTCATGTCATTGCCAACAACGTCAAGGTTGGCCCTCATGGCCTCCCTTCTTGCTGCCACCGCTATTGGTTTTGCTGCCGATACAGACAGCTCCATCAATCTCCAGCAACACTACGGGCCCTTTGGTAGTAACGGTCCTTTTGGTGGTAGTGGAACCGGCGGAAACGGCAATGGTGGCATCGCAGGTGGCCGTAATGGCAACGGCTTCCCAGGTCTCTTCGGTATCAGCCTCCAGGATGCCATCCACTACCGTACCATCCACGGCATCTTGGCTTCACTTTCGATTGTCGTCCTTTTCCCTGTCGGCTCGATCTTGATTCGCGTCATCCCCGGTCGGTTTGCCATCTGGGCTCACGGCATCCTCCAGATGATGGCCTTGTTACTGTACATTGCGGCGGCCGCACTCGGTATCTACCTTGTAAAGATGGTCAGAATGCCGTTTACGGGCGGATCTCTTGTAAGTTTTTTTTCTGTTTTCGCTTCGTTCGCCACTCACTCCATGTATGCTAACACTCGTCCTCAGCTCTCCAACCCTAGCACTAACATCCACCCTATCATGGGTATCGTCACTCTCGTCGCCCTCTTCTTCCAACCCATCCTTGGTTTTATCCACCACGCAAAATTTAAGCAGCTTGGGCGCCGCACATTCTGGTCCTACATGCACCTGTGGAACGGCCGCATTGGTATTACTGTTGGTATCGTCAACGGCGGCCTGGGTCTACGCCTCGCCAACGCCTCCTACTCCATCAAGGTCGCCTACATCATCGTGGCCGTCATTGTCTGGTTCTTCTGGTTCGTTATCGTTGTCATCAGCGAGGTCCGCCGTGCACGCCAGCCAAAAGTTGCGATGGCCGTGCCCGTGGGCGCCGCGCCGTACCGTGGCGCTGAAGGCCCGGGCTGATACTACGCAGCACGCGCACCTGGGACAGCGGGCAGCCGTCTGGGTCGCAGCCCCTGTCCGGAGATAATGTCTGCCCGGAATATTAGCACTACCGGTACTCGTGACGGGGCACCAGGTAGTCGGCACCCATCTCATTCTCCGCGCAGTGGCCAATATTCGCCCAAAGTGAGAGAGTCCCACAGTAGCAGTGGTGGCAGTGTGAGTCCGGTGCGGCATTGAGGTGTGTTTCTCTATTGGCGTGGGTTTTCTTTATGATTTCTGTTTGTTTGGGTTTAAGTCAAATTTACTGGTCTTGCTATGCTGGCGTCGTGTACTTGAGTTTGTCTTCTTGCCAATCTTTTCTACTTTTCGTTCTGGCGTTTCATCTCATTTCTTATTGAGTTCATAGCTATGCATAAGCTTGAAGTTGGGACGAAACGTGCGGTGTTATTGCAAAGAATCTGTTTGATATTTTAAGCACATACGGAGTTGGGATCACAATTTCATCTGAATTTTCCCAGAAACATCCTAAAATGTCTCCCAAGTACATGCCCTATTCTACTCTGCTGTTTTGATGACCGCTTCGTCTTCTGCGTAGTCCCAGATCCCGTTGGCCATCTCCATAGCGACTCACTGAAAGCCTCAGAGGTTAGAAGGTACGCCAGGATGACACAGATGGCGAATGGTGTGGCCGTCACAGAGTCAATCTCCAATTTGCGCTTCCCAATCACATTGGTGACAATGTGGCCGAGTAGTGCAGCCATGGGGAAAGGACGGGCAGCACGGAAGATGCATTGGTTCGTATCCTCGTGGATGCTCATGACAATAATGTCAACGGCGGGTCCATATAGCCGCTGTACACGCAAATGGGCGGCACGATTTGAAACTTGACAACTCAAAACAGTTACTGTTGCTCTGCTGAAAGGATTCACTTACACTGGATGCGGGGCACGGGGGCACGGCATGGCTGGTATAGGCATCGTGCAGATGCCGCCTTGTAGGCACCACTAGGCAGTTGCGTCGTTTCTTGATTTATTGGAAATGCAATGGGAATCAAGGCTGTCCATAACTCTATCTTAAAGTATTAAACGAAGCAAATACAGTGGTGCCGAAGTGAGTGCAGTTTGATCTCTTCATAATAAACGCTGGTGAATGCTAGTGCTGCTAGTTTCGTACTGGTTTTTACGACCCGCCAAGTGACCCCATATAAGGCCAACTAAGTGACTCGTCCCCCAAGAATCGGATATAACGACTTTAAGTCCTTGGCTCCCGATGGTGTAGTTGGTTCATCACGTTCGACTGTAATGGCTACATTGTTATCGAAAAGTCGCCGATTCGATTTCGGCTCGGGAGAGATCTGAGTTACATTTTTTTCTTTTTCTTTTCTTTTCTTTTTTTTTTCAATTTTTTTTTAAAGCGCTTTGACGGAGAAAACTTGAGTCTTTTTGGTTCCATCTTTTCGTCTGCGCAATAATCTTGCCCACCAATAAGCACACAAGCCCAACATGTTTGCAGGCAGCAAAAAGAAGGGACGGAAGAAAAGAAATGGTTGTTTTGTTGTTGTTTTTTGCGACGATGTTTTCATTTTGGACGAGTGTCGTCAATCTGGAAAAGACATTGCCGTCGCGGGACGTGCCGCCCGACCTTCCGTGACTTCCTCAATTGCTGCGTTGTGCACCTGATTTTGAGTTTCGCGCAGTCGCACCTTCCTCAGCATGGAGAGGAAGTCAATTTTGGACAGAACATGACGAACTGGCAATGAGAGTTGGTTCATTACGTTCGACTCGAACCGACATTTGCGACTCGAATGCAATTCGAAGGCGCGGTGGCACGATACGTTCGACACAAATGTGTACCATATTCGAGATGAGGAATTGAATGCCTTCATATGATGGAAATTCCCCAGCAAACCATGTCATCGTTTGTTTCGCATAGGGCTGTGGAAATCGCCGGGGAGCACCATTTTTCTTTCATCTGATTATTTCTTTCAGACGAGAGTTCATTCGTGACTCACTGCATAAAGTGAGATGTGCACGACCCAGAAAAAGAAGAGAAGAAAATCACAAACTACGGCCACCACCACATTGGCGAGCGCGAAATTTGGGATGCAAAATCGGAGCGTCATTGGATGACAGATGAACCTCTTGCTAACGGAAAGAGCGACGACAAAAAAGGGTCTGAAGTCTCACATGAATTTGATCAACAGCGGTGCTCTCGATTGAGCTCTCGATTGATTGCAACGCGACCTTCCTGGCAAAACGTTTGCGTGGGAAAATCGGCCGGTCATTGTGCCGGCTGTGACGGACCAGATCCTGAAGCTCGCGGGTGTCGAGGCACATTAGGAGGACACAGCAAGACGTGGGCTTGGAAAGTACTAGATATCATAGCAGTTTAAAGCCAATAATACAACTGCCCAGATTGACATTCAATAAACTAAAGAGGGTATCTCTTAATCAACGAGTAAAATATTTCAAACGTTTCCTAAACTCCACTACCAAAAAAAATAAAAAAAAATTAAAAGAAAACATCCCAGTCTCTCCTTGCCTTGACGAGTTCCCACCTGCTTGTTCCATTACATTCAATCACACCCGTTATATACACCCGTTACATACACCCTTTACATGACATCCCGCATTCAATTTACCAGACTGTGTCCCGGTAAGTGAAGGGTGCGAGAGTGATGGGACTTCCCTCATACACACCACGCACACTGCCGGCCAGATGATGCACCTCAAGACCCTGGTCCCAGAGATTAGTCGTCTGTCCCGAACCGACACCGTCATCAATCTGGAGAAGCTCGCCAGGGATGTGACTCTGCCAGTGCGCATCAGTCATGCACGTCTCCTCGCCAAAATCCTGCCAGACCACAATCATAATCTGGCTCTTGCGAGACAGGCCGCGCACAGCAAAGTCAGTGGCACACCGGTGGCAGCTGCCCCGCTGGCGCATACCGTCTTTGCAGGTCTTCTCGGCCTCGGGAACATCGTTTTCGCTCTCGTACTCGTTCTCGTCGAAGTCGTCGGCAGCGCAGCCACCCATCTCGTATAGCGCCCTCATATTGGAGTAGCGGCGGCGCATCGCGTCGCTGACTATGCCGACGGCCTGCTGGAGACGGAGGTCGGGGAGGTCTGGGCCACTGTCCGAGGAACGGTGGTGGTTGAGTAGCTGGTGCGGGCAGATGGCAATGGCCACGTTCTTGGCTTCCTGGCGGTGGATCTTGACCGTCGTCTTGAGCATGTAGCGGAGGTCCTTGATGGCGGGCGCAAAGGTGTACTTGGCTGTGGTAGTCTCGCGGAAGGGGTAGCGGCTGCGGCTGATGCGGTCCACCTTGACGAGCGAGACATCGGCCGTGATGGGCTTGAGGGCCGCAGCGAGTGCTGTCTCCAAATGCTGCCGGCGTTCCTTGAGCTCTTTGTCGCGTGCCTCATGAGCCTGGCGTTCCTTGTCCTCGGCAGTTTCGGGACGCAAAGCTTGCGGGATGAGCGAGGTAGCCGTCGACGCCACGGTCTCGGTGAACATGGCCATCCAGCCGTTTCTGCGGAACCTTTGAGGCGCATCGTCGGTAGGCCAGTCGGTGGAAGGGCCAGCTTCGGCAAGCTCAGCAACAGCCTCATCAGTGGAAGCGTGAAAAACGACGGTTTCCCCCTCTTCAGGCTCCTCGGTGGCAGCCTGCTCGACAGTGCCTTCATCGTTGCTGGCAACTTTTTGAACGGTGGTCACAGTGGTCACAGCCTCTTCAACGGCGGCGGGCTCCTTGGGCTCGGCGGTAACGGTGTCGACGGCCTTCCTGTTATTCTCGTCGTCGCTCGAGTCAGAAAACACGGCAGCATCAAAAGCTGCTGCGAGCACCGCCTCGTTTTTCCTGTCTAGCATGTCCTGGAGGAGACGAGCACGCTTCAGAGTGAGCTCGACATCGCGGTGCAAAATACCAGCAAGAGGCGTGCGGCGGGCCGACGACAGGTTTCCAGTAAAGCTGTGCACAGGCGAGTGGGACGAGCCCGAGCCCAAAACCGAGAAACGGGTACCATTTTTGCGCTGGCAGGGGAGCTCGAGGGCGAGATGACGCGTCTTGGGAGCCGTCTTCTCGTGCGAAGCGTTCTCGACAAAAGCCACGTCGGCAGCAAAATCTTCGGTCTCGTCGTCCAAAGTGTGCAGCTCTAGGCACTGCTCGCAAACATAATGGTCCGGAAGGTCGCGGGCCTGCTCCGTCAAAGCCTCAAGTTTCTTCGCTGGCGAGCTCACGGGGGCCGCACCGTCCCGGCCCGGGTGGGCCGACGCGGAGGACAAAGGGACGGGATCGGCGTCAGCCATTGTCTAGACTGGACTAAACCGATCGGCTCGGGCAGCCCTTGCCAGGAAAATGACGATGAGACAACCGATTGAACAGATGATGGCACAGATGATGTTGAGCGTAATAAAGAAATTGATGAAGGAGTCGAGGTCTGTAGTCATGATGTGTTTTGACAGGGCCAAGTTAGAAGTAGTCGGGCTTCTCGTAGAGGTAGCAGTAGATCCTGTAGATGGATGCTAGGACAAGGCTGGCTAGAATGAACGACCAGAGGGAGTTGAAGAAATCGAGATTCTGTCTTCTGGCAAGAGGTAGAATAATAACATCCATACCAATATGGGAGAAGGAGGGGTAGCTCAGTGTCGGGAAGGAAAAGAGGTTTAAGGTAAGTAAAGTAAGTAAAGACAATTATCTGTAGGTAAGTAAAGACAACTATCTGTAAAGGATCGTAGCTGCACTGATAAAGAGAAGGATGAGAAAAGATGGAGAAAAAATGGGAAGAGGGGGAGGGTCGCACATTTTCCCCCCCTTTGGGCAAGAGAATAATGCATCACATGACAGTATATTGATTCAAGTCTTTACATCAAGGTAGGACTTTTGCTTTTGTGCGTGGCGCTTTGTGTGTCTATATCAGCAACACGGTGCTGGTAGACGGTCTGTAGAGATGAGGAAAGTGACTTTGGCGATGGTGCGTGTAAGTCACTGGTCTGAACTAGTTGCGGATGTCACAAGGCAGCCTTACTACATGTAGGCTACAGTTCCCGGCTAGTACCGCCACCAAAGTCACTACCGGCCATGTGAAGTACCGGGAACTAAGCAATGCCATCCAACAAATTGTACATTGTATCTTTATTTGATATAGCTGAATGTGGTATTTTATTTATCAACAAAAACACACAAGATTTTACACCTTAGGGCCTAATTGACAAGGTATGTGTCATGTCAAAACAGCAGATATACATACTATGGTCAAGGCATTTGATATTACGTCAATATGTGTGGTACTCAATCTTGCTATCTCCTCTGTAAGCTAGACGCTCAGCTTGCCGGTGGCGTACTCCTTGCTGTCAAAGCCTTTGTCATCACCACAAACCTGAACCGTCGTGGGCAGCACCTCGCCGTCCATGACTTTGGTGACCAGAACACCCTTGATGTCATAGTAGTTCTCGCCCGGCAAGAAACCTTCGGTCTTGACCATGTGCTCAAACTTTATGCGCTCGGGGTCGTTGACATCGGGCGCGTTAGGCGACCCTGGGTAGACGGGCGGCGGGAAGATGAGGCACAGAGCATAGTAGACAAAGCTGCCCCTGGCCAGGGACAGCAAGAAACCCAGCCTGTATATGTTCTTGCTGTTCTGGTTGACAGAGTTGGGTTCCAAACCGTGGGGCGGTGCATCCTTGTCGACTGTGTAAACGTGTTGAGACATACGAAAATGAGTCTTCTGCCTTATCGTAGCATCTAGACCCTTGCAGAGATTCGATGTGGCTGCAGTGTCGTCGAGTGTCTGATCTCACCACTATCTGACGCTAGTACGCGGCACTATCTGATGCCATTCGGTGCATTTTCTTGGTATGGCGAGCCAACGCACGCCGCGGCAAGCAATCTCGTGGCCGTCTCTGACAAGAGCCTTGGCAGAGGTCGGGTTGCGCTGCAGGGCGACACCCACTGAGTATGTCGTAAACTGCCAGCCAAAGTGCTTGAAGAGACGCATCAAACGCCATTACGCGGCACGCGAACCGTACTCAAAATCCTGTTCACCGTTGACGTGCCGGCACTCACGGCCGCCACCGCTGGCACCCTTCTCCCAGAGGTACGGCCTCGAGATCGGGTCGCCGCCCAGCACGTTGCGCTCGCCACCCTCTTCATAGTTGAGGATGAACGAGACAGCAATCTGGACGCTGTTGGGCCACTGCGGGTCGAAGTTCTCTTCACCGAAGCCTAGGCAAAGTTAGCAGGCTGTTGAGGCGATGAAACATAACGTCAATTATGTTCACCTTCAAAGTCCCGAGGGAGTTGGAGTGATTCCTCGACGTGCACCATTGTGTCTTGTGTGTGATGGATTTGTAGAAAAGCGGGGGAAGGAGGGTCGCAGAAGTCAAAGTGACGTCGTTCGTTTTCTTGGGAATGAATGACCAAAAATTGTCAACGCATACGCAAAGTCTGTGCAGCCAAGCTTTATTATATTCTTTTCAGTCACATTACACTTGTGCCATTGTCAATACTTATTGACAGCTACCAAGACCCGTATCGCTTCCATCGCCTTTATCGTACCCGCTCGCGGCCTCCGTCGCAGCAGAGATAAGACATGGGAAAACTAGCGGAGGTGCCCCGACACTAACAAAAGTGACAAAGTGTCAGTAGCGGACCAACCAACGGGGCTAGGCGGAGACGTCCGACCAATCACGTATTACAGTGACAATGCCAAAGGCTACAATGCCGGCGGCAGCAGTTCCGGGACGGCAGCACTTGTTGGCAGTGGTACCGTTGACATGGGTCTGGGCCGTGACCAGGGCGGCAGTATCCGTATCCCGGCCGCCATGTGTGGTCTCATACAAACAAACACAAATGTTTTACGCACGGAGCGGAGTGTAGTATACTTGCGCGTACCAACATCCACGCTCCCCTTCAGTAATATATAAATATGGGCTTGCCTGCTTAAAGAGTCCCGTCTTGTTGTTCTTCTCTTTTCTTTTCTGTAACTCACCCCCACAAACGCCGCCATATTCTGAGCTCCTACACAGTAGAATACTCAGAGGTAAGTTAGCCACGCAGGCTTGCTCCGTTCCCCTCTGGTCTTCCTCCCTACCTCATTCGGCTATTGCAGTTGATATCTAACAGTGTAGCATTACAGCCATTGCCCCTTGAATTGAGTGCTCGGCCTCCTGTCCCGATTTGGACATATTTCGTGGCGCCAACATGCTAAAAGACGATCCATACATCCTCTACTCCACTGTTGTCTTGAAGCAGCATTAGATTGTCAAAAAAACACAGAAAATCCGTACAGTTGTGCATGCTGGATGATTGACGGGGTTGACCCGGCTTAGACGTTAAGTGGACGTCCCCCAAACGTTAATACATAGAAGGTAGCAAGCAATTTTGAGAAAGTGAGCGGAGCATCATTATTATTAAAGACTGTTACTCAAGCTAACTCCGTGCATTCTGTGGTATAAAATTTGCTTCCTTTGTACAGCAACCTCTATCTTCCCCTAATCCCCTCAGCATCATTGTCAACATCTTCAAAATGTATCTTTAGGATTTCGTAGGCCAGGTGCCCAAGTTCACACATGGAGCTTGTTCAAGGACGACGATTGTCCAGAAAAGTGTACACCTTCCTGTTACAAATAGTCCCCCTTTCCAAACAGCTCCACTTATTCGGCGTGCTCGACAATCTTCTCACTGACGGTACCATCGGCCTGTAGGACAACCTTGTCGACCTTTTGCGAGGCCTTGACGGGGTTGGGCTGGTTGTAGACCCACTCGAGCTCCTCGAGCGAGCGGCCCTGGGCCTCGACACAAAAGAAGTACCAGAGAAGGGCTTCAACCAGATCCCAGCCGACAAACACGTAGATGTACTTGTAGGTGATGTTGGCCAGGGCAATGGGACCGGCGTAGGTGTTGATGAAGCCGACAGCGCCGACGGCGGCACCGTACAGAGCCAGACCCTTGGCACGCAGAGTGGTGTCGAGAGCCTCGGCCGGGACGACACCCTGGAGCGGGGTGTAGGTGAAGGAGAAGAAGGCCTGGAACAAGAAGTAGAAAGCCAGGGCACCACGGGCGTAGTTAAGGTTGGTGACGACACCGTCGTTGGCGGCCTTGTTGTTGGCAATGGCGTTGGTCAGACCAGCGTTGATGGCCAGCAGGACAGCGATACCAAAGGTACCGTAGATCAGCACGGGGCGACGGTTCATCCTGTCCGTGAAGGCGACAGCCGTCAGGGCGCCAATAGCACCGACAACCTGGTACAGGATCTGGTAGCCGAGCTGCTGGGACTGCGAGTCGACACCAATGAGCTTGTAGATCTGGACGTTGAAGTAGCCGAGGCCGTTGCCCGAGAACTGGCCAAAGATACCCATCATCAGGGCCTGAGCCGCACGCCAGCGGCCGTTGTGGGTCAGGAACGGCGAATAGTCCCACCAGGCGGTGGCCTTCTCGGCGGCGTCCTGGCGGATGCTCTCGCGGATCTCCTCGATTTCCAGCAGGACCAGGCGCGACTGGGCGTTGCCATTGCCGTGGTACTTGATCAAAAACTCGGAGCCCTCATCCTCGCGGCCCTTGGCGAACAGGTGGCGGGGCGACTCGGGGATGAACCAGACGGAGAAGACAACAATGACACTGGCAAGGTTCTGCAGGATCAATGGCACCTTCCAGGCGTAGTTGCTGTTGATAAACTGCGTGCCGTACGAGATACAGGCAGCGGGGATGGAGCCGGCGAACCAACCGCAGTTGTAGAGACCCGTGCAACGACCACGCCAGTGCGGCGGGGCAATCTCAATAGCGTAGGCGGGCGCGGCAACAGTCATGAACTGCACACCGCTACCGAGGACGAAACGACCAACAGTCATCTGGGCCATGGTGGTCGAGGTAGCGGTGATGATACTGCCAATGATAATGCCAATGGCACCAGTGAGCATGCCCATGCGGCGACCGAAGCGGTCACTGACCAGGGCGGCAACGGGGGTGGTGACGATGCTGCCACTGATTTGGGGGGGAGAGGTCAGTGTTTGTTCACACAACACACAAATCATCTGAATGCATTTCACGCCTGCAACAGGACATACACGTTGTAGAGCGAGGTCACGACCGAGACCTTGGAGCCGTCTGTGCCGATGGGAATGGCCTTCTGGAACTGGGCCATACCCAGGATAGAGGAGAAAATGGAACCATCGTAACCGTTGGCGTACGACGAGCAGAAGGCGATGAAGATACAAAAGTACAGGTGAATGGAAGACTTGCTCCACCGGGGGATGTTGGCCTCCTGGATGGCAGCAAACAGCTCGGCCTATATCGATTGGCTAGGTTAGATTCTGTGATCCCAGCACCACAGCATCGCGATGCATCAGTTTTGTTTTGTTTTGTTTGACAACTCACATTATGCACTTCCTTCGCCTTAGCACCCGCGTTCTGGGCCGTCTTGCCAGAACCCTCAGCAATGTAGATGCTGTGGATCGGCGCAGGCTCGATCTCAGGGGCCGCAGCCGTCTCGGTTTCGATCTCCGTCTTGCTCATGTTGGCGATGTTCGATTCTCTAGAATCGATTGTTGTGTTTATGTGTCGCTCGTATTGGTTGGCGTTGCTTGCTGGTGAAAATTACCAAGCAATGTATATTGGCGATGGCGATAGAGACCGGATGTTCTCGATATTGGTTTTTTTACATTGGGCGGGCCATGATCTGCTTTTATGTTTTTTTTTTTCTCTTATGCTCCTCCTATACTCCTCCTTTCAGCCAGTTTGCTGTCAATCCGTCTGTCCCGGGGTACGCTCACCAAAATGACCAAAATGCCAAGTCGTGATCTGCCGGCAATTCGGGACAGCTTCCATCTCGCCTCACGTGTTACTGGGGGTCTGGGGGTGGAAATGGGGGGAGACTGGGACCGGCTGCAGACCAACAGCGACCAAACTGCTTCTAGACCATTGCGTGTGGTGTGGACAGTGTGGAGGAACGTGCTGCGAGCTGCACAAATTTTGTGGGCTGAGCTTTCCCCGCGTCCTTGGGTCAAAGGTCGAGGCATCGGGCCGGGGTCATTCTTCTCCGTTCTGGACGTGTCTTCTGCAAAAGGGCAGGCGAAAAGTAAGATTGACTGTTGTTTGCTGTCAGAGAGGTGCAGAAAATGCACCACCAAAAGTTTGTTTTTACATTTTGCGGTGTCCACTGGAGGCGCGGATGGGAGGGAACCGCGGCCAAGAAGGGTAAGGGTGGAAGGATTGGGCAGAGCAGAGGTTGTTGATCGTGCCCCTGTTGGCCCTGTGTGTCCTGTGCCTTTTTGTTTTATTTCTGTGCCTCTTTTTGGTGTGGCTCTTTTTCCTCTCTATTTACAAACGTATGGTCCCTGGTCTTCATCTCCATCGATTTAGACTTCCTCCTAGTGAGTGCATCACGGACCGGACAGCCATCACGGGGCGCTAACGTCTGTCCAGCGATTTGTTGGTCTTCGTTGACATGTCAGATTTGGGGGGCAAGGTTGGCTGTGAGCCAAAAGCTGCCAAAAATGCCAAGGGCTACCAGAAAGCTGCCTAAACGAAAACGACAAGTAATGTGTACGGAGTACGGAGTACATGAGGCAGCTATGAGAAGAGCACAGCGCCTAGTCGCGGTGCGCGGAGCGGGGATCCGTCTCAGGGATGGAATCAATACTTCGTACGAACTACGACGTACAAGTACAATGTACTCCACTCACTGTGGAGGCTCACGCGATTTTATTCGTGCTTTGTTCCTCACGCACTCTGGCCTCTCCCTCCTCTTATTTTACTCCACTTTCCCCTTCCTCACCTCCCCTTCTCTCCTCGTGGATTCTCACTCGGCCCGCCGCTGGACGAACTGGAAGCACGGGCCGTTTACGAGCTTTGTTTCAGAGGGCCGCCAGCCTGAACTGCGCGGCTGAACGCGATTAGTCTTTTGAGGCATCTCATCAGAACGTCGCATTGAAGCTGATTTTGTTCGCGTCTCCCGTCTCTGTCCACGATCAAACAGATGACTATTGAAGTTTTCACGTTTTGACTTTCTTGCTGAAACTATCGTGATCTTTTATTTTCCTCTCTTGGCTCTTCTTCTCTTGTTCTCTTCAAACAGGGAGCCAAGCTTTGATTCCAGACCAAGACGCTCTTTGTTGCTCCCGTCTCAACCGTTAGCTCCAGAAGGCTCCCCTGGCCGCCTTCCGTCGAGTCAATAATACCGCCTAACCTCACATAATTTGTAGTCCCCTTTCGCTCGTTTTAAACTTCATCATGAGCCTCGTCTTTCAATGCCGTGATCCGTCATGCATGAAGAAGGCTCACGTCTTCCTGCGAGGGAGCTCCCACGAGGGAGCTACCGCTTGGGGTCCCCACAGGATCCCCAAAGGAAGTGCAGAAATCGGTTTTTTCTTTCGTCTTACTTCTTTCTCCTCTCAAAGTCTTTGATCCCGACGACTTCGTCTCCTCCATCTTGAAAGTCCACATTTTGGCGCCCGGAGAGAAAGGAGAGAAATTGGTGGCACTAAACCAAACACAGACAGCCGACCACCCCAGAATAGGAGTTCGCTGTCACGCCCTGAGCGGAACCAACGGGCAGCAAACCCACTACTTGTCCACTGCTTTGTCTACTGCCCATCCACAGCGTGTGCAAGGCGTGTTCCACGAGGCAGACGTTCCGACAATCCAGCTTGAAAGACTAAAAGTAAAATTATTGAAGAAGCACCCCGTATCGTGCTTTCGTTTATTCTTTTGCCGCCGTCCTTCAATGACTGCAAATATTGTTATTCTCATCTTCAAAGCTATTTGTTTTGAAACAGTATATCCCACGTTCAAAGCAACTGTGCCGCTCGTACGGAGTATATCGGGTAACCCGTCCGTCGCTAACACATTTCTGGTTCAGCGGTTCAGCGGTGGATGGTCCAGCTGACTGATGATACAGCAACACGTCAAGACGAGAGTGGCTTGAAGGGTGTGACTGTATGGCTTGGCGTCACAATATCGTGACGTTTGCTACGTTCAGAAAACACATCAGAACGGCACATGTCTAAATTACTGAATGCAAGCCACGCCATGCCTATCAAGTCCTTTTCAAATTCACATACGTCGTGCTCCGTAGGATGTTGTAATTTGACTACTGTAGCAACCCAAGCGACTGCAAGATTCCCGACAACCCGGTTAGTTTCTGCCCTGCGCAGAACAGTGTATCCTGCAGAAATGAAAATAAATTAATCATCTACTTCCTACTTCTTGTGGTCCCCGAAGAAGCTGTGTGTATTATTCGGTCCGTCTGATATGCATGCAGCAACTTTAAAGTCTGTTCTTAGTTTTCACCAGGTAACCACCAATGTCAGGGACTTTTCAATAAGACACGGCTATACGGCTTCTGGGTAATGATCGCATGCTTAGGCGCCCCGCTGGAAGCCAGACTGTACATATCCTGTATGTAGGGCGGAAGTTGAGTTTTCATCTAAGAGACAGAACCCATATACTTACGCGAAAGCGTTGATCAGAGTTTTGTCTGCCACCAGATACATCGTACCGACAGGGCTGGTATTCATATGAGAAGTGAGAAAGTGAATTAAGATATCCATGTTCTTGTATCAGCGTCAAAGATGTAAAAGGTGAAATAAGTTGTCGACAGCAAGCCTTCGAAAATCTTGAAAGTCTTTTCTGTCTAAAAATAAAACAAAATAGCACATGTACGACGTAATGAGTGCAAGTACGAACCATGCACCAGTCAGCATAATTAGGTGTGATGAAAGCAGGGTTACGGCCACAGACCAATTATTGACTGTCCGGCTGTGACCGACTCCCAGGCAAAACCTGGCTCGTACCCATTTAGTCGTTGTGACCCGTGGCCACGCCCCAGAAGTAACAGGCCCACGCACCAAACGACAAAATTGTGAGCACAGCAAGGAAGAAGATGCTCAGTTGGCGGTTTGCGGCAGCCTTTGCACTCGTCTCAAAGGCATCCCGCTGAGCATTGATCTTGTCGCCACGGGCGAGGCGCTGTTTGCGGGTCCACTGCAGACGGCCCAGACTGACAGGACTCGCCCAGGGCAGCGAGAACACGACAAGCGACAGACCGACGACCAGCGAGCTGGCCGCAAGTATGACATAGACGATGATAACATGGTTGTAAGAGTTCCCGTCATGGTCCTGGATGACACCCGTGACGACACGGAAGATGATACTCATGGCGTTGTTGATGCAGATCTTGACGGCGTACGCGGAACCAAACACTTCCTGGTACCACAGGGAAGTGCGGATGGCGTCGATGATGACAGTCGGGCCGAGCGAGACGGCAAAGGCATAGAAACCAAAACCGGCGGCGGTACCGGTCATGGACGTGCACCACATGATGAGCGACATGGACAAAAACATGCCGGTGCCGCAGACGAACATGACGGTCAGACGGTTGCCGTATATGTCGATGAAGATTCCCAGGAGTGGAACCAAAAAGAAGCCCATGTACTGAGTCAGAGAGGAGTAGAAACCGGCGCGAATAGACGAGACGTGGAAGCGCTGCTCAGCCAGCTCCGTGGCGTTGCTGCCAAACACTATGGCAGCCGGCGTCTGGCAGGCCGTAAAGGCAATGATGGCCCAGAATGGCCAGGGCAGACGCACAAATTTGTTCCACTCGAGCTTGCGGTTCTTGTCTGTCAGAACCTCACCCGTGGCCGGGTCCGTCTTGCCCTTGCTGCTGTAGTGCTTGTTGCACCAGCGTGTGAAGAGGTAGAAGCCGACCGTCACCAGGTTGGTAAAGACGTTCATGACCACCGACATCCAGAAAGTCCAGCTGAAATCGCCGAGGTGCGTGGCAATGACATTGGCCGTCGACTGACCGACAAACGAGCCAATCCTGCCCAGACCCAGCTCAAAGCCCAGCGTCGAGGCAAACCCGTCCGAGGGCGCGAACCATGACGAAAACACCTTGTACTGTGCCACCTGCGTGGCCACATCGCCCAGCGACTGGATCACCATGGCGCCTAACATGAAGTTGAAGTTGCGTGTCGTCGTGGCGGCGGCGACCAAAATGGAGCCAGCGGTGAACAAGAGGTTGCCCCAGACCAGCGTGCTGGCACCGCCCAGGCGGTCCGTGTAGAGGCCGGTGGCAATGATGAGGACCGACTTGATAAAGCTGTCCGTGGCATCGAGCAGGGCGTACTGCGTGTTGTTGATGCCCATGCCCTTCTTGAGGGCCGTCTTCATGGCACCTGTCACGCCGCTGCTCCAGTGCGAGCCAAAGCCGATGAACGACACCAGGACGACGGACAAGAGCTTGACCTTGAGGGGCACTTTCTTGGAGCGGCCGCCGACGCTGTTGATGGAAGAGGCGTCGTTGATGGAGGAGGCACCGTCGTTGTCGTGGTGATGGTTATTCAAGTTGGCCACGCCGGCCGTCCTGCTGTGAACTTGCTTCTCGGAGGTGACGGGGACGTCATCGTTATGGGAGGGATTCGAAGCTGGCTGCTTCTCGCCAATGGAAGCCATAGGGGATGCCATTATGGCAAAAGCAGAGTGGTAGTAAAAGGGAGGAGAGGGAGGATGGAGGCTGGAGGGGGTGGTCGAGAGAGATGGAGAAAAAGAGGCCCTGAGAAGGCGCGGAAAGGTCGTCGTTTTATGTTCTCAAGGCACGCGCACGAACAAGCTCAAAGACAAGCTCGAAGCTGTGGTCCGTTGATCGGCGCATGTGAATGTGAATGGGGTGGGGAGGTTGAGAAGGAGGGGAGAAAGAGCAGGGACGTCGTGCCCCTTGCCACGGTGTGGGCAAAATGTATCGAGACAAAGTCAAGTCGTGAGACATCCCTCGTACAAGAAAAGTACAAGACCGAGCGGCATACGAACGGAGCTACATTCTTGACATCCCACGAGGAAAGAATGGGGCTCTATTTCGCAAAGACACCATCTTTAGAGCTTCCGGGATGCGAACCCTCTTGGCCAAGATGGATCTTGGCTGCAAAAGAAGAAAAGGGAGCCAAAACCGTCACTTAAGCGGAGGCCAGCACGTCGTAACTGTGAAAAAAGCGAAAGGGCTACTTAAAATGTTCCGTGAACAAAAAGAAACAAGAAAAACTCAACGTTGGCCTGCCCTATTGGGTCAATTAGCGTGGGAGATGGAGGCAGATGGTGGCAGATGGGTGGAAGTGCCAGGAGGAAGAACGAAAGAAAAACGGGTCCAGGTGTGCGTTTTTTTTTATCAATCTCATCTTATCGCTCAAAAGACCTCGCAATGCTCACAGGTTGCACCAAAAAATAGTTTGTCACGGTGAAAAATAAAAATGGGACGGGAAAGACTGCAGAAAGCCAAAAAGCCCAATGCATTGTAGGCACTACCAACGCGTATTTTTCCCAGCCTGCAATGTGGAGGCCTGCATCGCCGAAACCATTCAAGGCGCGACCAAACCACATCTGGAAGTCAGTCGCCGATAGCTAAGGTGGCCAAGACCACCATCGTGTTGCAAGGCAAGACGCTTTGATGCACACAAATGCCGTCGCACTCCCCGTTCTCCGTTCTGTTTTTTCACTGTGCACTTTTTTTATACTCTTGTACCTCTGTCATGGCCGACATGTATCGTATGGCTACGTTTCTCAGCACGCAAGACGACTAAAACAACCACAACGATCGTAACTAACCCATTCGCCTCGACATATCCACCGATGATTCCTCCATGTGTCCACGTTCCCTCCCCCTACCTTCAACGTCCACTGGCTGCCGCCAAACGTGGTCTGGTCGGCATTCTGCACGGCGCCGCTTGGATTCGTCAAGGGCTTGACAGTAGCGGATGTTTGCGACGCGGGAAGGCCACTGAGTGTGACGGAACCAATGGGCCGAGTCGTGCCAGCCAGAGTGTCCCAATAATTCAGGTTGCAAAGAGCAATCTGGGCAGGCTTGCTGGTGCTCCCGTTGTGCGCGACGTACGCCGAAAAGGCGGTGCCGTCATTGCTTCCGGGTGTGATCCCGACAATCTTGTTGGCACCGCCGAGGCCGATAAAGTCGGCAACGGTCACAAGAGCATAGTGAATGTTCTTCGTTTGGGCGGGCATGCTGCTGCTCGTGCTAGGCTGCCACACGTTTTGGTTGGAGTTGTAGACCTGCTCCCAGTTGACGCCGCCCACACCCAGAGTCATGGCATACTGCGTAAAATCGACACCATACAGCGCAGTGGCAAAAGAATACGGCATTGTCTGGTTGGGCGTGCCGCCGGTCTGAATGTTGATCTCGTCGAGGTAGTATATGACTTTGCTGCCGTCATAGGTGTTCGTGAAAAAGTTGGCCGTGGGCTGGATATGCTTGGCCGTGTCGGCGACGGTGTCGGAGTGTAGCATGAGCTGCGAGGGGGTGCATTGGCCACAGTTGCAGCGGTACCAGTGGTCAGTGGCGTACTTGACGGTACCAGCATCGTTGAAGGTGGTGTTTTGGGAAAAGGCCGTCGAGTGTCCAGTCGGTAGGCTGGATGTCTTTGCTGGCCAAGCCGGGGCCGGCAAAGAGGGGACCACTAGGGAGCGAAGCGGCAGCAGTCATGTTGGCTGCAATCTGCAAGAAACGTGTGTCGAAGCTGGGTGGTTACTCGGTCGGTACATTGTTTGTGTTAACAGTTTCCTATACATGATAGTACTCACTATTGTGCCCCTGTTGCTGACGGGCCGGTGTGGCCACCGTACTCGTTTGGCTCATTGCCAATCTCGATGGCCTCGACGTTGCTGAGACCAATACCGGACACGATCGACTGCGCATTTTCATTCGTGTCCACGTAGTTCGTATCCGTGTAGGAAATTTGCGGCACCCAAAGAGCATTCATGGGTGCAAGCAGCTGGGTCAGAGCCTAGAACTTGGGACTTGGGACCAATCGTAAGGGTGCCAGTCGGAGTCGTCCCCGGTGCGGGTGAGACGGGCACTGTTAGGCTCTGGTCCCATGCCACGCTGTCACTGTACACGAAGGCGTTTATCATTAGTACCAGTGCTGGAATGGGACAGGACAGAGGGCGTTGTTGATTCGTACCCCGTGATGCCACCCACGCGCATAGAGGACGGCCGCCGGTGCGCTTGAAGACCTCGTTGATCAAGTTGATTGAATACTGATTGGCGGATGAATCCGTGGGACTCGCTGGATAGTGTGCTAGTCAGACGTGCACCGGAGCTTCAATTGGAGTCCGGGAAGCACATGACATCTGCTTGCTCTGCGCAAAAAGAGATAACGTGCTCAGCCCGAAGCTTACGCCGGGTAACGACGGGTTCATGGCGACAGCGTTCGATGGCGGTGATGCGGGGATAGCAACCGTTGTGACGCCAGCAACGCCGGTGGCGCGCGCGGCAAGAAGACCAAGACGCATGGTGGTGGATGTTGTGGTGAGATGTAAATGCTAGCAGTGAAGCAAAGTTGCACTTGATTTGGGGGCCAAAGATTGATACTGAGGTGGCAGTTAAGAGTGCCGACAACGTGGTTCTATAAAGCATGGAGGCGGCTGGACTCCAAAACAGGGTCGGCCAGGCCAGTGAGTGTAGCCACTCTTATAAACCCTTGCGTTGCTTTCCCTTCTGTAGATAAATATTGCATGGATGTTTCGTTTGTATTTCACTTCAAGAGTCGCCTTTAGGTCTTTGTTGACACTTCATCCTACGCCCTCCATACCTTGTCGGCTTATTTACCAGTCCACTTAGCTGAACAGAAGCATTCTACTTATCCCATCGTGGCCAGGTCGGAAGGGCTGCAAGAATCAAAGTTTATTATACGACAACGATACATTCAGGTATAAATCTATGTGGAGTTGGATATGCCACTAAGTTTTGTGCCGTCTCGTATGATCTACTCCGTACATCGGCATTTACTACTATTTCACGGAGAGGTTTTGTGATGTCTTGGTTGCCTTCGCTTATTTATCTCATGTTAGTTTTTCAAAAGAATTCTAATTTGTTGAATTTTTTTTTAGCACGTCGCATTTCAGATAAAAAAAATTAAACCAAAACAAACACGAGAAAATTACTTTGCAAAGAATTCGAGACACAAATTCTGTAAAAAAAACATGAATGGCTGTAGAAAGTGGTAGAAAACCACAACGTGCTCAAGCAAAAATGTATTCTTCTTTCGATGCAGGACCTTCTAACGATGCCAACGTCCGATCCGAGATACCGAAGCTACCCCAAGAATGCCACTGTGTGAGGCGCTAGACCCCTCAGTCATGGACTGTGGAAATGGAGAAATAGCTAAGACGAGCCACCAACAAGAACAAATGACGATCGGGTATGCATATCCCCGCGCTCTTCTTTCTAATGTTGTTTTCTGGTAATTTTATCCTCACAAGCTTCTGACGCCGAGCATCCGTCTATGCCAACCAGGCATCCCCGGAGTGTCTACGCGTATTATACAGTGGGGGCTCGTGAAGAAATATGACCCAGAACATCGCGTGTTCTCTTTCCTGGTCTCATCCTCTTCGTTGTCCCTCGCACACTTTCCAAGACCTCTATCGCGGCACGGAGTTTGAATCAGCCGTTGGAAATGTGTACATAATTTTTGTGTCCCTTAACTGAAGAATTGCACTCTGCTTTTCCTCTTCCCTCCCGATTATGTGTAGACCCACATTTAAACCTCGTTCTCTGATGTCTCCTCTGCTCCCCCTCGACGAAATGCCCGCCGCTAAACCCCGTTCGCCGATAGCTGGCTCTTTTTGACTCCCCAACTGGCGAAGGGTTTCGTTCTCCTGTGTTCAAAAAGCCGGGGTCCGATTTTGGCGTATCCATTGAGCCGGCGCCCGACCCTGTCGACTGACACTTCCCATTCTTTACCATTTTGGTGGTCTGCAGCTTGCCCCGTTGGGATCTTTATGCGGTCATGGCCTAGGACAGCCAGAAAGAGGGGAAGGCGCCAGGGGCGGCTCGGGTAGAGAGAAAGAGTCGATCGCGTTGGTATAAAGAGGCAGCGCGCCCCTCGGTGTTGGTGATCTTTCCACGGACCATTTTTCCGTTCTCACATTATCCGAGCTCCATTATCTTCACCAACTACCGTCTCACCACTGCGGCATAACATCTTCTCATAGCGCCCCAACAACTCAACAGCAAACTCTTCCACACCACCCCACAAAACACAATGCCTGTCCTCAAGGGCGCCAACATTGTCGTCACCGGCGCCGCCTCGGGCATCGGTCTGGCCACTGCCCAGGCTCTGGCCAAGCAGGGCGCCAACCTGTCGCTGGCCGACGTCCAGGCCGATCTGCTCAAGGAGGCCATTGCCCTTGTCGAGGCCGGCGCCAAGGAGGCCGGCCACACCATCAAGACACACTCGGCTGTCGTCGACGTCCGCGACCGCAAGGCTGTTGAGGCCTGGACCGCCGATGCCGTTGCTACTCTGGGCCGTCTGGACGGTGCCGCCAACATTGCCGGTGTCTTCAAGCCCAACTACAAGAACCACGTCGCCGACGAGGACGAGGACAACTGGGACCTCAACATTGCCGTCAACCTGACGGGTCTGATGCACTGCATCCGCGCCCAGACGGCGAGCATGCGCGAGAAGGGTGTGGCTGGCGATGCCGCGATTGTCAACGCGGCCAGCATTATGGGCCTGCAGGGCGCACCCGGCTCCGTGGCCTACTGCAGCTCCAAGCACGGCGTGGTGGGTCTGACGCGCGCCACATGCAAGGAGGTCGGCAAGGAGGGCATCCGCGTCAACTGTGTGGCGCCCGGATTCATCGACACGCCGATGCTGCGTGCGTCTCTCGCAGCCCGTGGCGGCAAGTCGACGGTCAGTGCCACGCCCGAGTCGATTGCGCTCAAGCGGACGGGCCAGGCGGCCGAGGTTGCCGATCTGGTTGTGTACCTGTTGAGCCAGCAGTCGAGCTACATCAGCGGACAGTGCATCTCAGTAGATGGAGGCTGGAACTGTTAAGCGGATGTAAGAAGTCTACAGAGGAGAAGAGGAACCAAAACTACGAAGCGCATGAATTTTGCAATACACAGAGTTTGAAATACAACCAAGATTGACCCAGCAAACAGCGAACACGCAGACGCGATCAAAGAGACCGCGAAATTGAAAATTGAAGATTGAAAATAGAAAATAGAAAATAGAGAGCTTCGAGGAGATGGTGGGGTTACGGGGACTGTACACCCAACCGGACCTTGGACGAACCCTGATGAGTTGGCACTACTGCACGTCCACTCCGCTAATGCACCGCCAACTCCGCCCACTGTTAACGGACGCCGCGAGCTGCATGCCATTTCAAGCCGATTTGGTCGCGGGGCACTACAGTACGCAGTACGTACTTGAATAAAATGCCCCTCATAAGGAGCAGGTAAGTCTCCGAGTATGTTGCCTTGGAGAACGGTTGGTGATTGTTTGATTGTGTCTCAAAATATATACAAAGAAGAAAGTAATTAAAGAGTGAAAATCAAAGAGAAGTGAAAGAGATTTGAGAATGAAGGAACAAAAGCATCACCACAACCTATTCTGGCACTACCATCAACATTGACCTCATCGCCACCACACTTACACGCCAATGCAGACATAGTAGCCGAGCTCAATGTTGGTGCACGCCGAGTTGACGTCCGGGTTCCATGTCGCCCACTGCGTCGCCGTAATACCGGCCGCCTTCTCGATCGACGCACAGGTGTCGCCCGACGCCACCAGGTGGTACTTTGTGCATGTCGAGATGGTGCCGGGCTGCAGAGGCGAAGGTGTCGTCGACACGGGGTTGGTGCCGCCAGCGATACACAGGTAGTATCCGACTAGGATGTTCGAGCAGCTAGAGTCGACGCCCGTGTTCCAGGCGGCAAACTGGGCTGCGGAGATGCCAGCGGCGCTCTCAATGGCACTGCAGCTGTCACCAGAAACAACCAGGTGGTACTTGGTGCAGTCGGCCTCGGTGCCGTTCTGGAGCGGCGAGGGAACCGTCGAAACAACACCGCCACCACCACCAACACACAGGTAGTAACCGACGTCAATGTTGGTGCAGGCGGCGTTAACGCCTGAGTTCCAGGCGGCGAACTGGGCCACCGAGATGTTAGCGGCGGACTCAATGGCGGAGCACGAGTCACCCGAAACAACCAAGTGGTACGACGTGCAGTTGTCAAAAGTACCCGGCTGGAGGGGCGAGGGGACAGCCGAGGCAGTGCTCGTTTTGCTCGTTGTAGTCGTCTTGGAGGTGGTCGTGGTCGTCTTGGAGGTGGTTGATGTAGTGGAAGTCTTGGAGGTGGTTGATGTAGTGGAAGTCTTGGAGGTGGTCGCGGTCGTCTTGGACGTCGTCGTCGTGGAAGTCGACGTGACCCCGACAGAGCTGCTGGCGGCACCAGGGACACCAACACAGACATAGTAGCCCGTCAACAGACCCAGGCAGTTGCTCCGGATGGCCGGGTTCCACGCGATAAAGTCCGTGGCAGACACGCCGTACGCGGCCTCAATGGTCGAGCACGAGTCGCCCTTGACCACCAGGTGGAAGCTGTTGCAGCTGGCCGTCAGACCAGACTGCGTGGGCGCGGGCTTGCTGCCCGTGGTGGTTGACGTAGACGTCGTCGACGTCTTGGTGGACGTCGTGCTTGTCTTTGACGTGGTCGTGGGGTACGTCGAGAACGACACGTTAAAGCTCGACGGACCACCGCTGCCCGTGGGCAGCGTGTAGCTGACCGTTGTGGGCGTGCGGTTGGGACCAACGGTGCCCGACGACGAGCTACCAGTGACGGTACCCAAAACACAGTACAGCGTGTCGGCGACCAGGCTAGGGCAGACGGCCGTAGGGTTCAGGGCCTCAAACTGGGCCAGAGACAGACCCCACTCGCTGGCAAATTCCACGCAAGTGGAGTTGTCGTTGGCCGTGATCTGGAACTCGCAGTTGACGGCGCGGGAAACGATCTCGTGGCCGAAAAAGGGGGCGGCCGTGATATCAGCAGCAGCAGCAGCCGGAGCGGGAACGGCAATGGCCGAAACCACAGCCGGGGCGACAGCCAACAGGCCAGCCGCAACAAGGGACGCGAAACGGGCCATTGTGAATTGCGTATCAACAAGAAGTATAAACGACTGTAAATGTTAACGGTATGACAAGTTGGTCAAAGAGTTACTGATGTAAACAAACGTCGAATGGTGAGGCCGGATGGTATCAGCCACAGGGTGTCTCGCAATACTCGTTGATGGACGACAATCACTCGGGTTTATAGATTGCGAGTGTGACCCGTGAGTTCGGGATCAAGTCTTGTAAGTGGGAATAAGCCCAATGTACGAACGTACTCCGTAGACATTGGGACCTCGCAAAGCGCGGCGTACGGACGCGTACATACCCGCGCATGCGGCGTAATTTTCCGGTAGGATTCTGGAATCAAGAATCAAGAATCAAAAGTCAAAAGCAAAATAAAAATAAAAATATAAATAAAAATAGGGGCATCCTTCTCTGGGCAGAAGACGGAGCACAGAATACAGCGATCATAGTCAAGAGACCGAGGCCTATCGAGCCATATGCATGGCCAACGTGGACGACATTGTCTAGAGTCCTGATGAGTATATTAGGAGGAACGTCGTATTATTTACACTTCTTGAAATTGTCCCAGCATTAGTCGACCCTGCATTCTATCCTGGTCCACCCTGGTCTCTCCTCGTCGAGCGATGGCACTGCGCTCCATACCTGGATCGTGGACGCGTGGTTTGT
Source organism: Sporothrix euskadiensis (assembly GCA_019925375.1). Classification (NCBI taxonomy): domain Eukaryota; kingdom Fungi; phylum Ascomycota; class Sordariomycetes; order Ophiostomatales; family Ophiostomataceae; genus Sporothrix; species Sporothrix euskadiensis. Next base: position 362,961 of record JADHKQ010000014.1, on the reverse strand, counting down.
TGCTCCCTTGCAATCTTGCATTTTGGGTCTCTTTCTTCTCGTCACGTTGTCCCCATTTTTCTTCACCTTCCTAAATGGTGTTATTCACAAATGTACCTTGTCTGCACGGTCCTGTTTACATAATTTCATTTCACCCGCAGGCTTGTCGGCTAAGTCTCGACAACCCCGACGCATTCAAGGTAGGATCATGGATGAGGCGCACGGAGAATGTGGACTGGAGAAAGCACAGACAGACGTCCATTGTAGGAGAAAGAAATTGCACGTGGGGGTTTGCGCAGTTATTCTCTAATGAGGCCCTCTTCGATGAGATGGTGACGGCTGCGGCTACTCGTGCCACGCCCCACTTTTCCCCTACTTTGTAGGAGATTTTTTTTTTCTAAAAAAAAAAAGTCTACCCGACATAGTGGGGCGTGGCACGAGTACGGCTACGACGGCCGTGAGCGTGGACGATCTTGGAGGGATTTACGTAGTCTAGGCAGGGAAGAGGGTTGTAGAGGGTGGCTCTGGTATCAAGCATAAAAAGCATAGCAGGAAGCTTAATGTTTACACGGGAAAGACAAAGGAAAGAGATGCAGGTACACATGGGGGCGAATCAGACTAACCCAAGATGGCCAACCGACTACGACGTACGACGACAAAGGACCAAAAAATAAAGCAGACAAAAACGAATCGTCATGGCTACTTCCTCACCGGGTGCGGTAGGAAGGGGCTTGCAGCAGAGCTGTCCACAGAATATGAGACTAAAAAAGATCACATGACTAAAAAAGGATTCACATTCCAGTGTCGGTCTGAACGTAGGATGAGATGGAAGGATGAGGCCTGAAGGTGGAAAAAGGAAACAAGAAAAGAGAAGGGAAAAAAAACATGTGAAGACGGCACGGATGAGACGGCGAAAAGGTCCGCAGTTGAGGAAACGATGATCATGAGAGACAGACAGACGACAGATAAGATTAATATGTGGAGTGCTGCGTTACAGCAAGGTTGTGCCGGCTGTTTCCGTTGCTTTTTTCCATTAGTTATTCCAATTATGGCCGATTGCAGCTCTCTTGCTGGACCGTACTGGAGTACTCCGTACTGGAGTACTCCGTACTCTAAGATGTCTTTGTGTTTATTCCCCGTCTGCTCTAGACTCGCGAGCCACCGCTTCTCTCTTCTCGGCGGCCAAAATGCCCAGAAGAGAGCCCACGGGCCGTTGCGGCTTGGGCGGTACTGGAAAGTCTTGGTGTTCTTGGTATTCTGGGCTGCCGGTACTATTGCAGGCTTGGTACTCTTGGTCTGTTTTCTCTTCGGGGTTTGGGGGCCTTGGAAGTCTTGGATATCGTGGACATCGCTGGCAGCTGCGTCTTGGAAGAAGCTTGTTCCCCCTGAAAGATGAAGGATGGAGGACGATGGGTGGATTCTGCTGCAACACACCAAGCCGATCTGCACGCCACTCCCACAAGGATAAGGCGGACCAAAGTGGGCTGAAAGAAGAAAAACGGAGACGATTTCTGCGAGGATGGAAGAGAGAGAGAGTCGAAAAAAAGGTTCTGAGAGCACACGTGCTGACGCTCGATCACGGTAATGGTTAGATTTGGCGCGCACGGACAGGGGTCAACGCTCCATGGGTCTTTTGGTCGGAACGGCCAAATACTTTCAACTAAATATATGGGGTCCTTTGAGGCCGTTGCATCCACTACAAGCACCTCTCTGAATTGCGAGTGTCTTTCTTTTACCCCTTTCCCCGCGCTAGGACCGGTACGTACCTGCAGGGGCTGCGAGTGCTGTCGAATCACTAGCCCTATGCTTATTTTAGCAATTAATGTTGATTCTCTAGTGTCACTTTCCTCTCCACTAGTCAAGTCGAACGTGAACGGCCGGTTTCCAAATTGAGCCCCTTTCCGTGGCGAGACCGAGCCTGCCTTTTGTTTTGTTTTTCGAATTTTGTGCCCTTCCACTCCGTCCTACGACTCTACTTCTCGACCGGAAGCGATTCTTCCCTGCCCTGTTCCTGCTTTTTGCGCCGCGTTCGCCACCTGTTTAGTCCTTACACCTGGTTGTCGGTATTTCCCGCTCTTTCGGGGTCTTGTCTCGGTCTTCTTTTGGGTTTGGGTCTATACTTGCTTGCTTCACCACTTCCTGACGTTCCTGACGGCTCCTCCATCTCTCCATTGGGCCTTTTGAATTTCTTGGTTCTCTTTCAATTCTCCTGACCCCGTCTTCTTTCCATCCCTCCTTGCCCCTTTTCATCCTGTACCATTCCTTCTATGACTTGACATCGTTTTTCACAACCATCCTTTTCCAACTACTCCGTACACTTCACTCCTTTGTTTCTATCGTTTCTTCTTGGCACAGACGTGCCACAGTACTCCACTGTAATTGCATCGACTGTTTCAGTGCCGCTACAACCCAAAATGTCTCTTCGTCGGGCGGCTATGCTGCTCACAGGCGCCGCATCGGCACTCGCCGCGACGTCGTTCCCGCAGACCGTCGAGGTCGACGTCGTCTTTCCGCGCAACGAGACGTACTCGCCATCGGCCGTCTTCCCCGTCGTCTTTGCTATCCAGAACCCGGCACTGGCACCGTCCCTCGACCCGGCATTCCAGTTTGAGCTCTGGCAGAACATTGCCCACAACAACTCGCTCGATCTTCCCAGCATTGACCTCGGCAGCGTCAACTTTACCAACACAACCGGCCCACTCTATGTTTACACGTATGCACTGAACATCAACACGACCAACAGCGGCGCCGACGCCTTGACGCAGTACAACCTGGCCTGGTCGTTTAGTGCCGGCAACTGTTCCGCCAGCGCAGCAGGAAACACCGAGGCGTCCTCCTTTGGCGGCGGCTTCGTCTTCAACAATGTCATCTTCACCATTGCCAAGGAGGGCGGCGTCGCGCCGTCCATCAACACCACCGACTCGGCGTCTTGCAAAGACTTGTCGTACCTCGCTTTCAACGTGACGGGCACTTTGACCGTCCCTGATCCGTCTACGCAGTGGGACGGCCACTCTGTCTGCGCCGAGTTCTCGGACTCGACTCCCACTCCCGCTTCCGGCAACTCGTGTGCTGCGACGGCCGACGCGTCTGTAGCTGCTAGTATTCTGACCGGTGCTACGTCTTCTGCCTGCGCCGCGGCTGCACCTGCCATCAGCTGCCTGGCTAAGAGTGCTGCACTGGGTGCTGCTCTACCCATGACAGGCCTTATGGCCAGTGCTTGGGTTGTTGCGGCTATTGCCATGGCTCTGTAAAAGTACATTCATCTAGTTTTACCACATGTACATAGTATGCTACTCATATAATTTTATTTTAACTGGGGGGGAGGGCTAATAGCATTTCTGATTAGAAGTTGCTGTTCCCGGGCAATATCACAGTCTCTCACCCATTTGATTTTCATAGTATCTTTACATTTCGTTGTCACCATGGTGGGTCCATTTTCGCATGGCAAGCAATATGCAATACGTCGTATTGCATCGGCCGAAGTGCGGTTCCTACTATGGTCACCAGACGCAACTGGCAACTGTCCGTTTATTACACTACCACGGCTCCATCACACTAGATCCTTTGTACCTGCATTTGTCTCCTATCCACTGCTGCGCTGTGCTTGTTCACGCACGGCTTGTTCTGCGCCACAGCCGCTCCTGGATGGTGCATCCATTTCGGGAAAGTCAGCTCTGGCCGGTAAACAGTATCGGCAAAGGATCATAAACAACATGCCACGGCTTTGCCGAGCAAGACAATACACTCCGATGAGAGAGTGTGCCGGCATACCTCCCCATTTCTACTCAGTACGGAGTATATCGACAGTCATCTACGTCGTACTATTTTCAGCTACATCTGGCGATGCGATATGCCTGGGCACCCAACTTGCGGAAGGATTCCCAGTTGTTCCTGATTACTCCACAAAATTGCAACAACAGGGAGCCACCTCACATGCACACGTGTATCGAGCACATCGCGACCACCGATGACCGGCGACAGGTCGTCGGCGGCGAGACTCTCCGGGATTTTTGTATTTTTGTAATTTTGTGGGAGATTGGGGTCCAGGCTCTTCGACGTCGTTGTTCGGCGTCATTGTGATCCTTTCGGTTCATACGGAGTAGTGGTGCTTCTTCCACTCTTTTCCAGCCGAGTTTCAACAATTCCCTCCTCCTGCATTTTAGATTTTAAGATCACATTCTGCAATGCCACCTGCGCCTGCCATTTGAGGGAAAGGGAGGACCACACAACGACCCCTACTTCTTTCATCTCTCTGTTTTTGTCCCTGACCTCTGCACACTAAGCCTAGCGATCGGCGCGATGGATCCCTGACCGGGGTTGAGCCTTCGGGTCTTGGCGCGCTGCCGATCCTGTACTCCGTAGACGCCGCTTGAATTTGCTCTAGTCCTGTTCTTTTTCGCTGCTTTTCTCGGTGCACATGTATCGGTGCTGTCTTGGGAATGGTCGAGCGGTCAAGTAAAAGAGGCCAACCCGGTCTTTTTGTATCTTTATCACCGCCCTCACCAACAGGGATCGTGTAAATGAGCATGGAGTCGCTTGTGGAGCGATCCTTGAGGTGGGCCGTCCAAATAGTAGTCCTAGAGTCAAATCCAGCGTTGCAGTTTTGACCTTCTTCAGTAGGGTTCATGGAACTGGATTCCTCAACCTCCTCCAGGACAGCTTCATGCAAACAACATGCAGACCTTGGTATCTAAGGATGCAGGCATGCAGGAAAGCAAATGGAATAACACCGAGAGTGGGAAAAAGACAGGAAGAAAAGAGGAAGGACCAAACAAAGGATCAATCCTAGACAGCATGTCGTGGGAGTGCCGTTACTCGCAAGGAAAGGGGCTCATAGACATGCAAACTTGCAAGTAGCCGTCCTGGTAGGTTGTTGCCGCTGTACCCGTGGTGTAAGCGCGGTGGACTGCGGAAGTGCGATGAAAGCTAGCCCGTTGCCCACAGGAATCGCGGGTGCATCTCGCGGACTGATATCAAAAAGGCTCGCCCATCCACCATGATCGACTCATCATCTTGAAGAACTGCACCAGGTCCCCAAGGCATCTTGGCTCACTTGGCCCTTTCCCTGCATTTTCGCTGCATTTCCACTGCACTTTTTTCTTGGAACACTGTCTCTATCGAGACAAGTCCCAGTCCATTCTTTTTCAAGACGTCTTGGCTTCTTCCTGTCATTACCACAGAGCCGTCTTGGCTCGTTCATTCGTTTCCCGTCACGTGTTTGACATCACCCTCATTGATTCTCAATCCATTTCAACACCACCGTCACCACGATGCTGCCTTCGTGGGTGACTTCCGCGGCGGCGGCTGGCTTTATGCTGCTGTCGTCCGGACTCATTGGCGGCGCTGATGCCGCGCACTTTGGCCTGCGCCAGCCGGCCTCGCCCAAGTACAAGAGCCGCGACGGCAACTGTCCGACGTCGTGTGCCATTGCCGGCCCGGACCCCGCCAACTGGCCTGTCTACAAGAACATCAACCAGCTGAGCAAGTGTGAGCAGACCGTCTTCTACCACATCTCGCTGTTTGACAATGTTGACGACGACTCGTCGCACCACCGCATCTACGCCTGTGCCTCGTACGGCTCGCTCAAGACGCCCGGTGCCGCCGCGTCCACCATGCGCGTCCAGCAGACCCTGAACAATGCTACGTTCACCGTCGGTCACTGGGATGAGCTCACGCCCAGTGGTGTCGATCTGCGTACTCTTTCCAAGCAGGTCCGCCGCTTCATCGACGCCGGCTACCAAAACACCGCCGGCAACAGCTCTTCGTCGTATGCCACCGCCGGTGCCCAGCCGCAGATTCTGTATGCTCAGAACAGCGGCGGCACTGTCGGTCTGTACGTTGGCAAGGCTGTGCAGAGTCTGAGCTCGGTGTCGACGGCCCTCAAGTCGCTCGAGTCGTCTCTCACGTCGACCAACGAGACCACCGGCACGGTGGCCTTGGAGCTGTGCGGCACGCACTACGACGCCGACCACGTCATTGGTTTCATTGCCACGAGCAACACGTCCTTTGCGCCCGTCCAGCAGGTCCTGCAGTCGTGGTCCAACGCCACCTGCATCGATTACAACTCGACGCAGACGTTTATCAGCCCTGTCGGTTTTACGACTCCCTTGACTGTCCCTGCCTCCAACGCTACCTCTGCCAACAACAACACCGTGGCTGCGCGCAGTCTCCACGGTGGGCACAGCCACGGCCACGGCCATGACAGCCCCTCCTCGCAGGCCCATGCCCGTGCTTTCCTGGCGCCCCGTTCCGACTGCACGACCGTCCAGGTTGTTTCCGGTGACAGTTGCGCATCGCTGGCTACAAAGTGCGGCATCTCGGCAGCCGACTTCACCAAGTACAACCCCAGCTCGACGCTCTGCTCGTCTCTGGCCCCCGGCCAGCATGTCTGCTGCTCATCTGGTGACCTTCCCGACTTTGCTCCGAAGCAAAACAGCAACGGCTCGTGCTATAGCTACACCGTCGTGGCCAACGACAACTGTGCTACCCTGGCGGCTACCTACGACCTGACAAACGCCTTGATTGAGAGCTACAACAATGAGACGTGGGGCTGGCAGGGCTGTAGCAATGTGCTGCTTGGTGCCGTTATTTGTCTGTCGACGGGTTCCCCGCCCATGCCCGCGGTTCTTGCCAACGCCGAGTGTGGTCCCCAGGTCGCCGGTACGGTCCTTGGTCCTGGTGGCACCTACAACCTGTCTGGCCTCAACCCCTGTCCGCTCAATGCCTGCTGTGACATTTGGGGCCAGTGTGGTGTGACGGACGAGTTCTGCATCGACACCTCGCTGGGTCCCCCGGGCACGGCCAAGGCCGGCACCAACGGCTGCATCTCCAACTGCGGCACCGACGTCATTTCTGGCGATGCCCCCGCAACACCCATCAACCTGGCCTACTTTGAGGGTTATGGCATGGACCGCCCCTGCTTGTACCAGGATGTGTCGCAGCTCAGCTCAGACTTGACGCATGTCCACTTTGCTTTTGGCACGCTCGACCCGTCGACCTATGCTGTGTCGGTCGGCTCGGCAGCCAGCACCTACGAGTTTGAGAGTTTCACGCGTCTGGGTGACAGTGTCCACCGTGTTCTGACCATTGGTGGATGGACCTTCTCGACCGACCCCAGCACCTACAGCATCTTCCGCAACGGTGTCACCGCTGCCAACCGTGTGGACATGGCCATGGCGATTGCCAACTTCATCACCGACAACGACCTGGACGGTATCGATATCGACTGGGAGTACCCTGGTGCGCCCGATATCCCAGGTATCCCTGCTGCCAGCACCGATGATGGCGCCAACTACCTTGCCTTCCTTGTGGTGCTGAAGAACCTGCTGCCGGGCAAGACTGTCAGTATTGCTGCTCCCTCGTCCTACTGGTACCTCAAGGGCTTCCCCATCAAGGAGATTAGCGAGGTTGTCGACTACATTGTCTACATGACCTACGATCTGCACGGCCAGTGGGACAGCGGTAACAGCTACTCGCAGGACGGCTGCCCCACGGGCAACTGTTTGCGGTCGCACGTCAACCTCACAGAGACGATGACCTCCTTGTCCATGATCACCAAGGCCGGTGTCCCCTCTGCCAAGGTCGTTGTTGGTGTCACGAGCTACGGCCGCTCTTTCGGTATGACTGACGGCAGCTGCTACACGCCCGAGTGCACGTTTGGTGGCGGTGCTGCAGGCTCGACGGCCACGCCTGGTCCTTGCACAGACACGGCCGGCTACCTGGCTGATGCGGAGATGACCGACATCATGGACGGCACCAATAGCACTAGCAACGAGAAGCGCCGTCGGCGCCGCGCTCTTCACAGTCGCGACACTGCATTGTCGAGCCGTGTCAACCAGTACTACTATGACAAGGTCAGCGACAGCCAGATTATGGTCTTTGATGACAACCAGTGGGTTTCCTTCATGACGGACGACATTCGCGCCTCGCGCACCTCGCTGTACAAGGGCCTGTCGCTTGGTGGCACCACCAACTGGGCCAGTGACCTGCAGACCTTCAACGACGCCCCCGGCGACATGCCAAACTGGGACGAGTTCCTGTTGGCCGTCGGGCTGGGCATCAACCCTCTGTCCAAGCTCGCCGTCGACCCTACGCAGCTGACGGGCAACTGGACCAATCTGACTTGCACGGATCCGGCTGTCGTCGATGCCCTGACCATGAGCGCCGAGGAGCGCTGGAACGGCATGGACTGCCCCGATGCCTGGGCCGATGTCATTAGCGTTTGGAACAATGTTGACATCAACACTGGTGTTTATCTGTCTGCTTCCATTTCCGCTTCCATCAACGGCCCCGAGCAGTCCAACTGTGGCTCGCTCGCTGCCACCAGCAACTGCGACCGCATCCTGCTCTGCAAGGACCTCGAGGGCACCACCAACTCAGGCCCCGCAGGATACGAGATTTGGAACTCGCTCGTCTATGTCCACGAGATCTACGAGACCTTCCACGACACCATCATCCAGGCCGCCGCTCTGTCTCTGGACCCCTCGCTCGACGAGTTTGAGAACACATTTGCTCCCGTCACGCCCCCCGATGACGCGTGGCTCGACCTCCTCCTGGCCTTTGTCGGCTTGGCCGGTACGGTCGTAGTCTCTGGCTTCTTCAACACTATCCTCAAGGCTCTGCCCTTCTTCCGTGCCCACGGTGTCCAGTACGACAACTACAAGGATACCGCCAAGGCCCTCGTCAGCTTCGGTGTGTCGGTTACGAGCACCTACGTCAGTGGCAGCCAGAGCGACTGGACCGCCGCCTCGCAGACGTCCTTCTCCAACTACCTGGGCCAAGTCGTCAACATCTGGGCCAACTCCACCGAGGCGCAGCTGGGCGCCATCTTCAGCGGCCAGCCCGACACCCTGCCGGTCCTGGCTGGTCTGATTGCCAACGGCCAGATGATTGAGGGTGCTGACGGCTCGACCAGCGCTGCCGGCACACAGCCCAACGTCGGCGTCTCGGATGCCACCACCACCACTGTCCAGGACAGCATCATGCTTGCCTTTTACGCTTTCGCTATCCCCTCTGTTTGGCGCGCCTCGGGCACAGGTGCCTTCATTCTGGACACGGGTGCCGACTGTAGCGATCTGAATGTCGCTGCCGAGTATGTCGACTCCTCCATCCAGAAGCAGGCCATGGGCTGCATTGACAACCACTTGTATTTCCTCGTCTACCCCGACGGCGCCTCTTCCGACTCTTGCCCGGCCGAAGGCTCCTGCACCGACAACACCTTCTCTCTGCCACCAGGCGCCGACGCCCTCGACGGCTCTGCCTGGGGCAAGGTCACTGTCTCCGACATTGTCAACGGCTCCGTCCGCACCTACATCGCCAACGGCAACAAGAACGGCGGCGCTACGGCTGACCCCTCGGACACCTCCACCATGGGCGACCTGTACGACCAGGACATTACCACACCCGGCTACATCCGCCTGCCTATCTGCTCGGGTGAGACTGCCTACTGGAACTGGGAGGAGTACTCGGACCGCACCCTCGACAACTGGCCCTGCTACGTCCCGCCGCCCAAGGACGACTGCCAGTCGTCCAGCTTCATTGACCAGACCTCGGACGCCTCGCCCTCGGCGGATGACTGCATGCACATTGTCAACAACATCATCGGCACCGACGGTGAATGGGAGGTCCAGACCATCGGCAAGGCCCAGCACCAGCTTGTGCAGTACGGCACCTGCAAGTTTGGTATCCAGGCCACGAATCTCCACGGCAACATCCACTTCCACATTGCCGCCCAGGACATTGTGGACATCATCACCGAGGCCGTCCAACAGTTTGGCGGCAGCGGCAAGGTCGGCGCCAAGGGCTACATGGACTGCAATGGCAACATCAACTCGCAGGATGTTTTATGGGGTCTGTACTAGGTGGGTATTGTCGTTCGTGTCTGATGTTTGGGGGACTGAAACTGATGTCACCATGTACATGTGTCGGGTGTAGACATTGTGATGAAACTTTCCAGTCTTTCGTTTATTAAAATTCTTGTTTATTTATCTATTTTTCTTCTTGTACATACTATTATCGTCTTGACACGTTTTTTTTTCTTTGTCCATACAATACTGACTTCATTTGCGCCAAACTGGTGGCATTCTTGTGTGATACATCCGTAGTTTGCTCTCTCCGACCGGAATCTGAAATATTTGAACGCCCTGTTCAACTGACAGTAGAAGAAAGTACAAATTTGAGCGAAGAATATAATACATTTCTCTTACATTTCAATTATCCCATGTACTGCTCAGATTTACATGTTTTTGCTCCCGCTCTGAAAGGTTTTTTTTATATGACCAGTTGCAAAAGCTCCTCCAAAAAAAAAAAAAAAGTATCAGTGGTGGAAATTTAGCCCATTGTTGTTCTTTAGAATAGAACACCAACGATATTAGGGGCCGCGTCGTTCCTTCCTGAAAAGGCAATTGTCTGCCACCCCCCCTTTTCAAGTAAACAAACCCAACTCGAACAAGGCACTTATTTTATTATTTGTCGTATTCAAGATCAAAAGGTGACTAAACAAAGCTACCACAGAGATGCATACCATGATCCCAGTCTATACGAAAGCTGAGTGTGCTTTCCCTTTAAGATCGTGGGCAATAGACTCTATTGTCATAGTGACTAACCAGTACATTGAACCATTTCTGGTCTTCAGTTCAAAAGTTAAACCCTCTAAAAAAACTGAACAGACGGAATTCCAAATATTGCGCACCGGATTATGGATACAGCATCGAGTCAGCATCGAGAAGACCAGACGTCACGGCCAGAGTTCGGGGTTGCATGGATTCTGCCAGAAAGTTCATGACCCTGTGACCTTTAGTTCGGAAGTTCCAGGACACCTGCCACGTTTTGTAAAGAAGAGTAGCCCAAGGTCCATTCCCTTGGGAGCAAAGCTAGCCCCATATCATACATAAAGCAATCGTCAGAGCAACTGTGAGAGCCACGTTTTTGACTCGATAGTTCCTTCAAACCGCACCAAAAGAAGCTAACTGAAAGAATGCGGGGAAACAGATGTCAAAGTGCTGCAGCTTTTTCGCGGGGGACGCTAAAACGACTCGGGGACCCCAGAATCAGACCCCGGAAAACCCGGACGCCACCACAGCCATGCGCAAATCTGGGGGAGGGCTCGGATAATCCGAGTAGCCATCCCACGACCAACTACTCCGTACACTGTGAGCTCTTGTTTCCTCTTTGATACCCTGGCAGCCAACGTCTTCAGCAGGCTGTCCCATACGTACGTTACGCGTTTTGGGGGCATTATACGTAGCAGTAGCATTGTTTGTATGCTGTTTATCTCTTTGACTTGACTTTGAACCCCAAGTAACAATGTGTCCTTGTTATCCGTGACTTGTCTCCCTTGTCGAGGTATATGAACAAGGACGATCCCACACTCTTTTGAAGTTGATTTGTCCCCGGTTCTCTTGACCTTCTGCCCCCTCTTCCCTTCCCCAGAGTTACCACCAGCAAAACACGACAAAAACAATGCAACGAGACGACATGAAGCCCGTTGAAGTCCACGAAGAGTTGGCCGCGGCCGATGCCGTCCCCGAGGCCAGCTCGGACGAGAAGTTTGCGGCCGTTGAGCGGGCACTTCTGCCGCAACCAACCAACGATCCGAACGATCCTTTGGTACGTTGAACTCCACGATAGTTGTACACACCTGCATGTATATCTAACGCGACACTCTCGTAGAACTGGTCGGCATGGGAAAAGTACTCGACATACCTGACAGTCTGCTTCTTTACTGCCCTCGCTACCGTCAACTCGTCCAACTTTACCGTTGCGATCCAGCCTCTCGTCGCCGAGTTTAAGCAGTCAGCAACACGCATCGGCTACCTCGTGTGTTTCAACGCTCTGTGGCTGGGTGTCGGCAACATCATCTGGGTCCCCCTGGCGCGTGTCATCGGCAAGCGTCCCGTCTATCTGTTGTCGTTGCTTCTGCTTGTTGGCACCAATGTCTGGTCATATGAGGCCAAGAGCTACGGTAGCCTTCTAGCGGCACGTATTATCTCCGGCTTTGCCGCGTCAGCAGCTGATGCCACTGTGCCGTCGCTGGTGGCTGACCTGTTCTTCGTCCATGAGCGCGGCCACTGCATGATGATCTTCCACATGGCCCTGTCGGTTGGCTTCTTTTTGGGTCCCCTGATCTGTGCCTACATCACACAGACTGTGGGCTGGCGCTGGACGTGTGGCTTGATTGCAATTGCTAGTGGCACAACTTTCATTGTCGGACTGTTCACCATCCGCGAGACCAACTACCCAGCGCGTACTCCCGAGTCCCTTGACAAGCCCGCCAGCAGCTTCCCGCCCAAGCGCCGCATTACGGGCTGGATGTCCATGACCATTGGCTACAACAAGGACGTCTCCTTCTGGAAGACCTTTGTTCGCATCCTGTCCATGGCCGCCTACCCGCCCATCACATGGACTGGTGCCACCGTCGGCACGTTTGTTGGCTGGAACATTGTTGTTCAGCTGACCTCCTCGCAAACGTTCACTAAGCAACCCTACGGATGGAAGACGGGCAGCCTTGGTCTGCTTTCGATTTCCGGGTTTATCGGCGCCCTTCTTGCTTTTTTTATTGGTGGCAAGCTCATCGATATCATTGCCAATCGCATGACGCGCGCCAACGGCGGTCGCCGCCAGCCCGAGTTCCGTTTGCCAGCCATCATCATTCCGGCTCTCATCGGCCCCTTTGGCATTCTCATTTTTGGATTGACTGTCTCGCATCAGACCATGTGGGTGGGTCCCGCGTTTGGCTACGGCATGCAAGGCTTCGGTATTACGGCCGTCGCCAATGTTGTCGTCACCTATGCTGTCGACGGCTACCACGACCTGGCCGGCGAGGCTCTGACTGTCGTCTTTGTTATCCGCAACATTATTGCCACCGTGCTGGCTCTCTATACCAAGAACTGGCAAACTGCTACGGGTGTTCAGAATGTAAGTTCCCCGCCTATTTGTCCATTTTCATGTACGCGTTGTTAACAAACCAGGCCTTTGGTGAAATGGTTGCCATCCAGTTCTTTGTGCTGCTCTTGTCCATTCCGTTCTACTACTACGGAAAGCGCATCCGTCAGTGGACTGCCACATTTGGGCCTATGAAGCACGTCCGGCGCGAAGTAGAAATGTAGATACCTTGAAGTACATCGGATCAAAGGGAGGACATATGGCCAACGGAGCCGGGCGGGATGCAGCGTAATACTCTGCCGTGGACTGCGACTTTGCTGGTTACATACCATATATAAATAATTCGACTATCTGAAAACATATGAAACAGGCGTGGTGAAATCCCCGGCGCCGCCAGTCCCATGAATTCATACCGACAGCGCTCCTAACGGCTCTGGAAGCCTGAGGAAATAAAGTACTATTTGGAATAAAAAGGATCTCATAAAAAGACAAAAGTCCGATAAAGAAAATCCCCGCAATAGAATGACCTATTCTCTGCTTGAAGTCCTAAAGTCCTTTATAAATAGCCTTGCCCATCGCTCAAGAAACGGTTCATCCTTGCTTGACTGGGCTCCCACTCTGCATCTCCCATGACCGCCATGGACAAGATCATCTCATCGGGAAACGGTTGCCGGATATGCATTGTCGGCGTCGGACTTGTGATTAGAACCTTAAAGACTGCCAGCACAGACGAGTCGGCCGAAAGGCGCAAAATATGTGCCAATACTACAGCAGCCTCATCGAAAAACTCGCGTCGCTCGTAGTATGCCGCACCGTCGATGACACAGACAAGGACGATGCCACGCGGGAGTTGGCGGACAAGAGCACTGAAAATGTCACAAAGATCTTCAACACCCCCATACAGAATTTTGTCTTCTGCCTCTGGTCCGAATGGCAGTTCCACACCGAAATCGTAGGCACAAAGTAGCTGGCAGATGAAGCTGGAAATGAGAGCTCGGCCACCAACGTCGCAATCTTCATCGTCGTAGTCTTTGCCACTGAAACGGCCACCCGACTCAGAGTGTAGACCACAAAAGAAGAGCAGCCGGATGATGCGTGGGTGGCTGTCAAGATTGATGGCCAAAGAGGCACAGAACAAGGAGAGTGCAGAGACTGGAGCCAGGCCGCCGTCATAGTTGCCATGAACGAGCAGTTGTGATGAAGCTGGGATGCTGAGCCAGCTCTGTAGTTGGCGATGTACGACTAGTTGCTCGGCACGGCCTTGCTCGGCTGGCGAGATATGACGATGGTTGCGAGTCACCATGTACTCCAGATCTTCGGACGCCATGTCGGTGATGCCAATCCAGTCGAGAAGCTCCTGGGGCGAGATACCCAGTGGTTGCGGTTCAGGCGATGGGGCTGCCGAAATGAGATTGACGTAGACGGGCGTTACTGGACGAGGCGAAGGAGGGCGCGTGACTTGGGCACTTATTCTCATTACGAGATCATTCATCATGCTCAGCATGGCATTGCGGGTGCCATGAAACATGGAATGTAGTTGTGCCACGCCGTACTGGGTCATTGAGGCGTCTGACAGCGTTAGTGGAGGATACACATGCAGAAAAACCTCAAAGAAAAACGTACCGTGCAGAGCCTGTGCCTGGAACATATGGTCTCTGTGTGTCTTTGACATCCGAACCTCACGAAGGAGCTCGGAGCTTTTCTTGTCAATATCACTGAGACTGCCGTCGATCCTCTTGCGGTACTCATCGATTGTAAATGTTGCACGAAGCAGACGTCGGTCTTGGGAAAGGTTGAATATCAGTACGCTATAGTGTCAAGGCGGTAATGCGTAAAGGGAGGCAACTCACATGTTTTTGATACAAAGAAGCCAACGACAGACTCTACGGCGTAGAGCACGGAAGCAACCAGATCGATAGATGCCTCTCGGATGTTCTCGTCACCTGCAAACTCTTGCTGGTATACCTCAACCTCTGTGAAGTTGCGATCAATGTCGTCAAAGGCGCCGAGCATATCCTGCCGTAGCTTGGCAGCTTTTGATGCAGCCTGTTGGTGGCGAGTTAGAAAGTAAAAGCATCAAAAAATCGCATACTGCTGACCACTCACATCGAGAACCAGTCGCAAGGCACCGAGCACTGGTGATGCGTAATCTACATCCAGAAAATCCTTCGCCACACCCACAATTGCCACTGGGGCACCTCCGCTATGATCGGCTGTCTTCCGGTATACTTTGCGGAACGTGGCTTTGAAGCTGTTGTCTGTCTGGCAGTACGCAGTCTTTGCTGCTTCGAGCCTGTCGAATACACCCGTCCAGTCGGTCTGGTCGCGGATGCGGCATCGCTGTTTGACTTCGTCTGGCTCGGTGGCATGCGCCTTGACAAAACGGTCCATGGACGGCACAAACAAGTCGTCCCAGAAAGCCAAAGCAGCAATGGGCTCGGCCCGCTTCCGTGCTGGAAGTGCTTTCTGCTCGCCCTCGGTCAGCGTCGGTGGAAAACGCACAGGCGGAAACACTGCCGGTGCCGCCCCTTGACCCACCAGCGCCCACTGTGCTCTGTCGTAAGCGGCCATCGTTTGTACATCGACTCCGCCAAGCGGCGTGTCTAACACGAAGCTTCCAAGCTGGGGACTGTAGTGTGATGGCGGGTTGGCAAAACCCGGGTGGTGGGCATCGAGCTCATTTTCTATAAAGTCAACCGACTCTGGCTGTAGACGTATCTCTGGAACAATCGCTCGATTGTCCATTTTATTTGATGATTTTGCAGAGATACTCGACTGGAAAGGTAAGTATGATATTGTGAACCTGAAGCACGATGCTCAGCCTTAGCCCGTTGAAGACGATGGCAAGCCTTGCCGGATCGTAGGGCAGCCCCGCTAGTTAACCAAAAGGATCGACTAGGCGGCGGCTCGAGGCGGCTCCCGAGGCGAGAGATCGCTTTAATTTAGTCGAGTTGAGTTTCCAGGTCTGCGAGCACTGAAAAGTCCCTTTTCTTCGTCGTCCACTGAGTTCTGCTTATCTGACTGCATTTGTTTTCCTTCTCAAGGAAAGGCAAGCTGTGAACCCAACATTGATCGCGGAATTTGTTCCTCGATTTCTTCGTAAAACAGTCCAAAGTCCACTTCTCATCACAAGCTGGGTGGAGTAGCGTCGTATTGTGTACGTGGCAGAGGAGCGATACGACCCACACCTTACGAGATATATTATATTGAGTGCTTTCGGCGTCTTCTTGAAACTTGCGGTTGGTAGCGAAGGGGGATGGACGAAAAGCGACTTTTTCGACAAGGCCGAGAAGGGCAAATAGTATCGCAGTTCTTTCGTATTCTGTCAGCCGCATTTGTCTCCCGCAGTCACAAAGCGGATGGCAAGTTTGGGTAGGATTCAACTCAGCCCCAGACTGTCACTCCTGTCACAGACACGCAGCTTCAGCTTTCTGCACTTTCGCCCCAAAGCACATGCAATCTTTCGTCCAGCCTTTGAGCCTGCCGAAGCCCAGCGGCTAAGAGCTTGACAACATCCATTTTCCGCATCCCCCCTTTGATCGTCGACTTTCTACTTTAGAAAATCCAAGTCAAGCCGACAACCTCCTCTATCGCCACGAACCATTTTGCACACAAAGCGTCTGTCTGTCGAGCATCGCAATCATGGAGCCTACTCCGGCAGAGGAGAAACCCAACGCGCTGGACGCCTCGCCGGCCACCAGCACCACAGCCGACCCCAATGCGGCGTCACTCAAGGACTTGCTCGCCGAGCTTTCCGCCCTGAAGCAAAGAGTGATATCACTCGAGGACACTGAGGATACAGACGGCGGCAGCGAGCCCAAATCAGACGTCGAGACTCCTCCTGGGCAGAGTCCTCGCGCACAGCGGACGCCCGGCCGTCGCGCCCAGCGATGGGTCCGCTACTCGGAGGATCTGGCCAACAAGAGGGCGCCTGAGCGCACCAGATTCGGCGACGGCCACGGGCTCAGCGCCGACAACTACGCCATCGATATCGCCAAGGGCGGAATCGAATACGAGATAGCGGGCCGGGAGCATCGGTATTTTGCCAACTACCGAGAGCGCAAACTCTGGAAGGAAATGAGCAAACGGCCCATTTCTGGCCAGCGGCTGCCAACATCCATTCGGCCCATGACGAGAAAAATCGGCCCACCCACGCAATGGGACGAGGACAACAGTAGCCAGTGGGACAGCGACGAGTCGACACGCACGCGTGACTTTGACTACTTCCAAGCCCGGCTGCGCGGTGACTTTGAGTGGGAGATTGACCGCCTCAACAAGCAACGAGACCGGTATGCCAATTTCAAGAGAAAAAAACAGGAGAAGATGGAGATGCGGCGGCGGCGCGAGATCGTGAGCGGCAATGACCCTCTCCCCGGCGACGGCAGCAATGCCAACCTTCCGCTCGGCAAAGACTCGTATACCGGTCTCCCCAAGATCCACGTCATGGACTGGACCAGCTTTAGCAGCATGTTCTACATGAACCAGCCCATGTTTTCGGTCATTGGCATTCTCGAAGGCGAGCCCAAGATTACGACCAACCTAACGTTCCTCAAGCATCTGATAGTGGCACAGACGGCGCCGCCACCCCAGTCGGAAAAAGAAGGCAAGGCGCAGATCGAGTACACTGGCCATGCACCCTTACCCGAGCGGATCTGCATTGCCTCGGAAGACTTGATCAACGTTCTCTCGCGAGTGATGGACCGCGATATTGACGCTGTGAGCACCGACGGCGTGGTCAATCTCGTGTTGCTCCGTCCTTACCGTGTTTTGTGCCACTACAGCGAAGAGATCCGGGCCACTCGCCAAGCGCTCACCGAGGAGGAAGAGAGGCTGTTGGCTGAAGAGGCGAAACCCGAGACCAAGGACACCGAGGAAAATCCCTCCCCCGAAAAGAGTGGCAGCACTGCTGCTGCTGACACGCCCGTGTCGAGCGACGACGCAAAGCCTCCGGCAGACGAGCCAGCCTCTGCCCAACCTAAACTAGATGCTGATGCTGACAGTGATGGCGACGCCGAGTCTGCTTCCGACGCTCAGTCTTCCGTCGTCTCTCGGCAATCCCGGACGTACGAGATGGCCAAGAAGGAGCGCGGAGATGTGGACTGCCTCATTGCGTTTATGGAAAACTACATTGAGAAACGCATCGTGTGGCTACGTTCTGGCCGCTGCGAGAAGATCCACTTCTCCGACATCTGGCACATGTACAACCCGGGCGACATTGTCATTTCAAACAGCGGCAAGCAGGCCTACCAAGTGGTCTCTGTCGACCCTGGCGAGCACTTGGGCAGAGACCCCTACAGCGAGCTCAGGATGTGGAAGAACGATCCCAGGTACCTCAAAGACACCGGGGACGCCGACGCTCTCATCCGGTGTGCGCTCATCGACTACGACGGTATATCTTTAGGGCCGGTCATTGAGCCGTTCAGAATCACAAAGTTTGACGGCGAGCGTCTGGTAGCTGCCATGGAGGTTCTTCCTCTGCGCAACTACCGCACTCCGGACCTGGCACGCAAGCTCGCCGGCCTCAAGGACGATGCCGCTACTGCATCAGCGTTGATTTCCGAGGAAGTCGACAAGTTCGAGAGAAGGCTCATCGAGCGTGGCCGCCAGTTTGTGGACGTGGCAGCTGTGAAGCACATGTACTACTCTGGTCTGACCGTCGACAAGCGCGACGAGGTGGAAAGCCAAGTCATGATTGACGTCCAGGAAGCGCTGAGTGAGGAGTCCAACTACGACATGCGGCCCGTCTTTTCCGTGCCTGGCATCTACGAGCAACGAAGCCACAGCGACATTGTCTGCAACCTCGACTGCTGTGTTGGCCAAAACATCTATGACGATTCCTTCATCCAGGAGAAAGAACACGAGTCGTTTATGGCACGGACGTTGGAGGATGCGGCAGGAAAGAGCGCCACCCTCACCACCCAGAGTTCCCAGATGCCAGTCTCCATGGTGGCGCGTGACCTTGCAGAGGTCCGGGCTGAGAAGAATCTTCTCACTGACACCGATTTCATGATCATGTCCTACTGCGTCCACGGCTTTGTCCTGCGGGATCGCACCTGGGGTAAGTACAGTACACACTGACAAAGCCACCCTACCGCAAGCTTATCTAACACGATCCCTCACACAGCACAACTTGACATGGACTTTGTCAGTGATCTCAACAAAAAAGCGCTCCCGGGGCATTCGACGGCCGCCAACACCGCAAGTGAAGTCCTCGGGGAGGACGACGATGAAGACGACGGAGATGGCGACGGCAAGTATGACGGCGACAACGAGAACAGACGTAGCGACAAGACTGCCTTTGCCCGTCTCGTCCTTCCCAAGGGCCACAAGGGCATGGTCCTGTCTCTTGTTTCTCAGCACTTCCGCAACAAGGCATCCCAGAAGCACAGAGACGAGGGCATGGATATCGTCAAGGGAAAGGGTAAGATCTCAACACAAAAACGAGTATCTCTCCATGAGACTTTTGCTGACATAATGGGTGTGTAGGAAAGGGATTGATCATCCTACTTCACGGCGCCCCTGGTGTTGGCAAGACAACGACTGCTGAGGGTGTTGCAGAGAAGTTCAACAAGCCGCTGTTCCAAATCACATGTGGTCTGTAGCTACTCTCCTGTGATTTCTTTTTTGCCGAAACATAATCACTGACTGTTCACAGGTGATCTTGGCAGCAGTGCAAAGGAGGTGGAAGAGTCACTGCAAAAGACATTCACCCTGGCCAGCAGATGGGACTGCATTCTGCTCCTCGACGAGGCCGACGTCTTCCTTGCCGCACGTGGTCGTAACGATTTTACACGCAACGGCTTGGTTGCTGGTATGTTCCAAACACCCGTCGTTCCTTGAAAATTTTTATTATGCTCACTTCCAACACTGCACCAGTCTTCCTCCGCGTGCTCGAGTACTACGCCGGCATTCTCTTCCTCACCACAAACCGCATCGGTGATCTCGACGAGGCCTTTACGTCTCGTATCCACATGACCCTGCACTACCCGCAGCTCGAGGTCCTCCCGGCTGTCAAGATTTGCCGCCTCAACCTCGCCATGATCCGCAAGCGTTACGTCGACTCGGGCCGCAAGATCAAGATCGACAAGGACGAGATCGAGGAACACATTCGTGACTACTGGCACTTTCATGTCGACGCACGCTGGAACGGTCGCCAGATCCGCAACGCCTGCCAGACCGCACTAGCTCTTGCCGAGTACGATGCACAGCCATCCAACAAGAAGTACGATCTCGCCGTGCAGGCAGATGCCAAGGTGCATCTGAAAGTGGACCATGTCCGTCGTGTGTCGGAAGCCTACCTGGAATTCTACAGATACCTCAGGGATGTGCATGGTTCGAGCACCGAGACACGCGCCAAGGAGCTGGGCCTTCGTGCCATGGAAATGTTTGAGGACGACGTCTTTAAGGAGGCTGTAACCCACCGCCGTGACCGGATGAGACAAGGTGGTGGAGGGGGAAATGGCGGTGGACGCCGTGGCGGTAATGATGGCAGCCCACTCCATCAGTTCCGTCTGTCAACGTCTTCCCAGGTGCCAGTGAAACAGCAGCCGCAACCGCAGCAGCCGCCACAACAGCAACATCAACAACCCCAACAGGATCCGCAGCAGCAATACTACCGCCAACACCAAGCAAGTCTTTCCCAGCAGACGGCCTACCAACAGCCGCCGCAGAGACAGTTTGTGTCTGCCGACCAATACGGGCAGCCATCTATGATGGATTCCCAATCTACAGCTGCTACCTACGGCTCCAGCCCACAGTATCAAACAGCCTCTGGCGGTGTGCGTACAACGACAACGCAGGCATACACGCAAGGAATGCCGCCGCAGATGGGACAGGGAATGGGCCTGCCCATGGGACAGGACATGGGTCAGCATATGGGTCAGCAGCCAGCGCAGGAGGTGCCTCGCTCAGCTCAGTATCCTGGGCAGCCACAGCAACCCAACTGGAACACAACCGCCGGTATGGGCGGTGCCCAAGAACAGCAGTACCAGGGATCCAACACGTATCGTTCTGAGCCGCCCGCGGGCCCACCTCAGTAAACGAAACAAGGCAGACGCTCAAGAAGCAAACAAAATCGATGGGCAATTGGGACTGCCTGAACACTGCAGTCATTCTATTACAACCAGACTTATATAGTAGCAAGATAACGATCTCTCAACATCAAACCATTTCTCTGAGACAATGCTGTACGTGTATTTCGTTTGTTCAACCGCCCAGAGAGCAGACCAGACTGTCTCATTTGCAGGACAGAAGATTTATCTGGCAGCTTTGCCAAGTTCAAGACATCGTTAGAAGGCTACGGAGTTGTATGGTGGCTTTCCTTAATATAATTAGAAAGTCTCCCACCTTCATGAAACGTTATTCATTCCTCACTTTAAAGAGAAACGCCATCATCAATCTATTAACATCAACGTTGCTCTCACATCAGCTTTTTGTAAACGTTGGTGGACATTTACTTGTTTCTTTTTCCATTGAAATATTGAACATTACTGACATGATGAGATCTAAGCGTAGACGTTAACCAACATGGCCAACTACCAACATACGACACCTTCCGGATTGCCGGTCTTCGTTCCCGCCCTGGAGTACACTGCTTCGAGGTGCACTTCTGCCGACTTCTCGATGTGGCACAGTATGCTTTACCGTGCCGCGAAGGCATACGATGCCCTTGACTTCTTGAAAGGCTCTGTCCCGGAACCGGACAGTATTTGCGGCGTCAGGGCCACGCTGGAGTGGGAAGGAAAGAGATATGTCCTCTGCCAAATTCTCATCCAAACGACATACAGTCCGCAGCTTGAAATCTATCCTTACATGAACAAGCTGGAAGAGGATCCCTGCAGCATATACCACAGGATACTACTTGCTTGACACTCTCAGTGTCTTGGCAGTGGTCATTTTAGCGATGAACGCGTCTGCCATTCCATTTGATTAGTCCGAGCACCGTTACGGATAAAGTGTATCAGCATGATACTACATCGACTGCAACCTCAATTCTGGTCAACATTCGAAATTTATAACCAAGCTACATAGCAAAATAAATGACAAAACTTTCCTGCTGATACCCTAGCCAGGGGCTGACTACCTGTCAATATACGGTTGCAGATTATTGATGTGTATGACTGTCTTAATGCGGTGAGCTATTGGAAAAATAGATTTGCCTTTAGTCCCCCAGACATTCGCATCGGAGATATCGATAATGTCAAGGTATTTGCACAACGCATGCAGTCTCCTGATGTTGAAGGTAAAGAAGCACTCTTCACTGATAGCTGTCACTCAAACAGATTTGTCCGATGCCGCTCAACCAGGTCTTTACTCTTGGTGATGATTTTGCCAAATATGGCTCAACCAAAAACGCCAACAGCTCTGTTTGCCATGGGTGCGACAAGAAAATGAACGAGAAAGACAAGTTTTTAAAGGCGTGTTGCAAGTGCGTATGCTACCGTTACTACTGCCAGGGTAAATTGAGTGGGAAACCAAATCTCGTGATCATCTGGCATCCCCGGACAGAAACCCCGGACGTGTACGATTCTGCTAACTTGGTGGATCTTCCATTCGAAACTAGATTCACTACTCTCTTTTTCTAGTTAAGTTTTGTGATATACTCGTAGTGAAAATAATCCACTAGAATTGTAGCATGTAATCTAGAACAATATCATAAGAACTGTCCGTCCCCCTTGTGTCGTTGTCACATTTTATCTTCGCCATCGGGGCACAAATCTCACCTTGCTGTCTCTTTGACATATACAACAAGTTGTGTTTATTTGATGGTGTTAAGTCAGGTACAGCAGCTAATTTTAATCAAACCACCCGACCATACTTATCGATCTTGTCAACATCACCATGGGCGAATACTAACACCGGATGCCTGACGGGGATACAGTCACCATTCCATATTTCGCGATACTCACTTACGATGCTTGATTGTTCAAGATGACGGTGACAAAGCACCGCCTGCAAGCCTTTGGCATCTCAGGATGCATTTCAAAATGCTCAACGACTGTACAGATGGCCAACTCAATGACCTTGTCACGTACCACATGCCACATGTAGGTAATCATTGCCTCAACTATATCGTAGGCGGTCCCAGTCTTAGCTAGGTCGGGCGTAAATGTGTTCGAGAGGAGCCCTTACAACCTCCTTTTGGCGATAAAAGAGGTCATAGAGAACAAGACCAGCTCTACGCTCACGCTACCATTGCGCAGAAATGGAGTCTAGACAGAACTAGATATGAGACGTAGCAACGGGACAATATGATACATAGGGAGAAGTACATATCCAATAGTTTCTTTTACAAATTAAACGCGTGGAACAGATGCTTTCAATCTCATAGCCGTGCATCGTCATTCTAGTCCGCTATTTCCGAACGTATTACTCCGCGTTTGTCATTAGTCGTACCTGCTCTCCACTTCTTCGAATGAACGGCTTGCCCTATTAAATCGCGCATTCGGTGCATCGCTGGGCCCCAGGGTTCGGCATGTGTTGTGGCACGTGGCTGTCAAACTCTAACCTACAATTTGGGTCAACGACCAAACGGCGTGCCCATACGAGCATGGTCTCCGCATTTCTGTTGTTTCGATATCTTCGTTTAGGAAGGTTGTCCCACTGCTTGCCGTGCACCATGCCTGTTGTTTTGACGGCAACATCCGTCGTGACGTGCACGGCGGCTTGTCGGCGGTGAGCCGCCTCATAGAACCCCCTTTGTAGCCAAACCCCTGCATCCAATTAAAGGAAGGTGAAAGCTTATATCACAGATGAGGGAAAGAGGCCTATTCTGTACATTTTTCTACGTTTAGATCTGTTTTGCTTCTGTCTTACCTCACCTTGTCCCGGCTTCCCGGCCTCGCAGCCTCGTATGGTCAGTCGTATGGTAGTGCCCGGATCGCCGCGCTACTAGCCCCTTTTTACCTCACTAACACGCGCCAAATCTCCACAATAACAACACAGCCTTCACCTTTGCACACAAAATGGCATCACGAACCCAGTCAAGACACCAAAAAAACGCCTTCGCACCTCCATCCGCTGTTTCTGGATTTATTTATGTCCTTAATCTGCCCTTACTCGCCTCTTTAACGCTCAAGTTTTAATATATGCCGAGGCATCCGTAAAGCGCCACTCACAACTTATCGACTTTACCAAGTATGTTTCGACGATGATCCTGTCACTGTACGCCAGGCGAATGTAAACATCTTTCTTCTGGTTGCATTTTTTAGCCATCTGCTACTATATATTGTATTTTTGAACCTTCTCCCCTTACTCCCAATATCCCAGTCCTTGTCACCGGATCCCAGCTCCCAACTCTCGGGTCGTCGTTCCCCAGAGTTCACCGTCTAGACTCAGGGACCACTGACACTTCCGCCCCCCACACTTGGTGTCTGGTTGTTGCATCGTGCCCTACCGTAGCCTGCCGTTTCGTTTGGGGTTTCTTGGCAAGACGAGGTATAAAGTGACCATGAATCTCTTTTCTCTTGTCATCTTGATACTGGTATCTGCAACCAGTCTCAAGCTCAGTGGCCGGCTTATATCAACACGCATTCTTCTCATTATTCTCACACCTTTCTTAATATTCTTCACCATCATTGCAATGCGTCCCAGCCTCCTTGTTACGGCAGCCTTTTCTGCTCTCGCCTGGGCTGCTCCGGTCACCGAGGAGAAGCGCTCCACACCGCCTCTGCCCAGCACAGACTCCTTCTACACTGTGCCAGACAACGTCGCCAGCTATGCACCTGGGGCCATCATCAACCATCGCGCACCTCCCTCGCCCATTGCGGCCTTTGGCATCGACCCCGTCAACCTCGCAGCGTCATGGCAAATCTTGTACCGCACCACCGATAATCTGGGGAACGCCACAGCCACCGTGCTGACTGTTCTCGTCCCTGTCAATGCAGACTTCGACAAGCTTTTGTCCTACCAGGTGGCAGAGGATGCACCAAATATCAACTGTGCTCCCTCGTACGCCCTACAGCTCGAGTCTGCTACCGGTGGTACCCTTGGCACCGCCCTGACCCAGGCTGAGCTTCTCTTGGCCGAGGCTGCCCTCTACCAGGGCTGGGTTGTCGTCCTCCCTGATCATGAAGGTCCCAATGGCGCCTATCTGGCCAACCGCCTTGCTGGCTACGCTACACTCGATGGCATTCGCGCTGCACTGCAGTCAACCAGCCTCACGGGCATTGCCAGTGATGCCAAGGTCGGCATGTGGGGCTACTCAGGTGGTGCCCTTGCCTCTGCGTGGGCAACGGTCCTCCAGCCTGAGTATGCTCCTGAGCTGACGGGCACACTTGTGGGTGCTGCCTTTGGAGGTACCGTCCCCAACATTTACAACGTCATCACCACCATCAACGGGGGCTCGTCGGCTGGCATTATTGCCGCTGGCGTGGTCGGCCTGGCCAAGCAGTATCCCTTTATGGCTACGGGCCTCGAGGAGCATGTCCTGCCAGAATACCAGGCCGACTTC
The DNA here is from genome assembly GCA_019925375.1 of Sporothrix euskadiensis. Lineage (NCBI taxonomy): Eukaryota > Fungi > Ascomycota > Sordariomycetes > Ophiostomatales > Ophiostomataceae > Sporothrix > Sporothrix euskadiensis. The sequence continues at coordinate 337,649 of JADHKQ010000014.1, read as the reverse complement.
GAAGCTGTCCTCAACCAGTGCTTTGTCGCTGACCTGAACCTGTTCAACGATGCCAACGTCATCAACATGATTGACGATCCCAACCTCTGGAACGACCCCGTCGTGCTCGAGATCTTTGCCAACAACTCGTTAGAGTATGCACCAGCGCCACCGGCGGGACTGCCCCTATTTGTGTACAAGGCTGTCAAGGACGAGGTCAGCCCGGTCGCCGATACGGATGCTCTCATATCGGCCTACTGTGCTGCCGGCGCCACGGTCAAATACATTCGCGACTCGACTGCCAGTCATGGTGGCCTGTCTCTTTCCGGTGCACCCATGGCGCTAGCTTGGTTGATTGACCGCATGAACGGAAAGGCGGCGTCTACGGCTTGCTCCACGACAACAAAGTACTCAATGTTGCTTGATATCGCCACTCTGGAAGTGCTACCAACTTTCTTGATTGACGCGTTAAAGGCGTTGCTTGGTGGAGAGGTGGGCCCCACCTTCTTTGGTTAAGTTTCTGACGAGAACGAAAGGATTCATGAAGACAAATGTACATATATTAGTCACCATCGCAGTATATATATCTGTAAATTTGATGAGCTTTTTAATTCTTACTTTAGGTTGGGAGCTTTTTCTGCGAAATTCAAAGTCGTCTTGCTTTTCAACACTCGCGTCTATAAAGTTGGCAATATTTTTTTTTTAAACAAAAAACTTTTGAAAATGAAATGAACCATAGAAAACCGATTCTCGCCTTTTACTTTTTTTCCTTAAAAAAAGAAAAACAATTACACGGAAAATAGAAGAGTTGAACCTTCAGAACAAAAAGGAAAACCAAAGTATTGTACAAAAGGTCAGACCACATATCCATCTACAAAACTACCTGTTTATTAAATCACCCCCCTTTAACAAGGCTCCCATACAGAGCCTACACCAGAATGGCCATGCCCTGCGAACTCTTCGACAGGCCTAGGGAGGCAACCGACACATGCTGCACAGGCTGCTTTGTAAGAGCGTTGACGACAGTAACGGCCGCATCGGTGGTACCGTTGCCAGGGCTCAAAGCGTAAATGAAGCTGCCGGCAGCGCGGAGGTCGGTCAAGCCGGGGTCGCCACCAGAAAAGGCCGAAAGGTCAATGGGCGAGCCCTGAATGCTGGCGTCCGTCAGAGACATTTCAACCAGACGGTCCGTAGCCACATCGGTGACAAAGGCCGTGTTGGTGGCGGGGCTGATGGCTACCCAGCAGGTGGCAGCCTGGCCAGCGACGACACCATTGCCAACGGTAGAGGCCTTGCCAGTGGAGTCTACACTGAGAACGGCACCGCCAAACGAAGCATCAGTGACAAACAGGTTGGTGGAGCCCTTGATGGTGCTGGAGCCAAACAGAACAGCGGTGCCGCTGGGCGAGCTGGTGACACCTGTGGAGGCGACGGAGGCAGCAGCGTGGCACGATGAACGGGTGTTTTGGACAGGGAAGGCAGCCAGGAAGCCAGTGTTGTTGACGGCCGGGTTGCCCTTGACTGTGGCGTACAGAGTGGTCTCGTCACCAGAGAAGAAGACCTGGGAGATAGTATTGAGGGGGCCAGCTGGAGGTGTGGTCTGACCCAGATTGAAGGGCCGGAGAGCGTCGACGGCACCGATGCCAGATGAGGAGTAGGGGGCGCAAGCGACACCAGCCTTGGCGCCGGTGAGACCGACACAGACGATCTTGTACTTGTCGGAGGCGGCAACAGTGTTGGGGAACTCGCCGGGCAGAGTGGCCGAAGAGCCGACGACAGTCAGCTTGGTGGCGTCTTGGGCATCGATGGCCAGCATCGTGACACTGTTGGAGCCGGGGTTGACGGTGAACAGGTACTGCTTGCGATTAGTATATATGGTGCACATTCCAGTATGGAGTAATGGCGTACATTTCCTGCAATGGCAATGGCCGACTGGCTGAAGAGGGAGTCGGGGCCAGCAGCAGCTCCAGTCGAGTCAACACCACTTTGGCCAGTGCCGCCCGTCGCGGTGGACGAGCCGTTGGCAACCAGAAGCGACCCATTCCGGGCGATGGGAAGAGCAACAACAGAATTTTGTGCCGTGTTGGACGTGACGTAGATGGCCTTGCCGTTGGTGCAAGCTTCGGCGCTGCCACGAGTATCGAGATGGACAGGCGACGACGGGCGTGCCGAAACGACAGAGGCAACTGAGGCCAATGCCAAGAGACTAAGCTTGCTGTAGCAGTGCATGATGGCGATGTTGTGAGGTATTGGCGTGATATGTTGAGGATATGATCAAGCTGTGCCAGTTAGGGATGAAAAGATGCGATGCAGAAAGAAAGACAAAGAAAAGCCAGCTGAGTTGACGAAGCAGATCATATGGTGGTCTTATACTTGTCAATCGGCATGTTGATTTCCCAGATACTTACCATCGACAGCTTCCGAAGTCCATACAGGTGTCGCGGCAGGCACAGAGCTCTCCTCAATTTCGCCGACTCCAGATCATCAGAATTACCAAATCAGGAAGTCTGCTGCTTAACATTGACATAAACTTCCTCTCCAGCACCCCACTCCCATGCCGTTGCAGGTTTTGGTTCATCTCGTAGGAATTAAGGAATAAAGACATATGAAACCAGGAGGACACATCGGCTCACACGGCCGGGGAGCTGGGGCATCCTTGTATCTGGATCATCTGGTGCTCAGCATGTAGGAAAATAAATAGACTTATCTCTATGTCGTCGCGGGACCAACTCGTACACGGAGCGGCAGTCTCGATCCTACTGCAAGGTACGGAGGTGCTGTTATGTTGTTGATCCGGGGTAATCAGAATTCCCTATTTGGGACGCAAGTGCATCCTAAAAATGAGAGACCCCGCAGACGTGCCGTGGTCCTTGCAGGATCTGTCCATCCTGTTACATACGCGCTGCGTGGGAAAACAAGCGTGGCTTTGGGGGGTGGGTCTTAGCAAATTAAAGAACGCGAGACAGGGCGATAAGAATCGTTGTAAAACTTGCCATACAGGGAACAAGACAGTGTTTGCAATTGCGAAGCTCAACAAGTGAAGAGCCAAAACAGTGCGCTTGTACTCCGTATGGGGCGACACAACACGGAGAGAAACTTGACGACAGGGCATTGTCGGACAACAAACGACAAAATAACAAAAATTGCACTAAACAGCGAACGGCGCGCAAAAACAAGCCTTGACAGTGTGCGCCAGAGGAGAAAACGGCAGAAAGGGGTAATCAGAATTGCCTTTTTGGGGTTAGTGCCACAAAATACGGGCGACAAGGTCCACTGTTTTTCCACTTCAGTCGGATTTTATCACTATCACGCGGGAAGATGATTGAAACGATCAAGGGGAACGTGCTGTGACACACAAGGCTGACCTGGCCGCACTCCCTGCATAAACCTGAAAACTGGAACGTGGAACAATCACAGAAGAGCTTAAAACAAGAAATCAAAGCAAGACAAGTCACAAACGAACTATCTCAATCAGAAGACGACAGCAACGAACAAGCAGCGTCTTCACAGCATCGTCCAACTGGTTGATGGCGGACACTTACGGAGACTATCGCAAAGAGAGCAGATAGCTTGTCATCCTGCATACAGCCTCATTATCCTTGCCAAGAGTACAGCACACACCTTCTTCTGGATCCACGAGCGGATTGTCTCGCATCCCGCTCTTCTTCCTGCCCAAATTGTATTCCACATCATTCACCAACCCAGCGCTGGCCATCAAGCCAGCCACACCACGAGGCGTCCAGCCCTACCAGGTACCAGCGGAAGACGACATACACAATGCCCAAGAACATATTTCGGGTGTTTAACCCAAAGGGTATGTCCGAGTGTCCCCGCTCATAAGGGGAAACTTTTATCACTTCTATCCCATTCACTCTGTCTTGCGGCGGCCCCGAGCCTACGGTATCCCAACGCATCTCACAGTAATCGCCCAGTTATACTCAAGTGCATACCTGCACGGCACTTGAAGACAGTCTGTTTCTATTCCTTCCATCAATGCTAATCTTGCATAGGCACTGCCGAAGACCGCACAGAGAAGCGCCGAGCGCAGTTACGGCAAGCGCAGCAGTACGTCTATATGAGTGAGCTGTGAATGGCTTTACGAAAGAATATGAACTAATAATTGACAGGACATACCGTGAACGGAAGGACCGATATACCAAGGCTCTCGAAGCTGAGCTCGCTCAAGGCCGCGCACGAGAGGCCCATCTCGTCCTCGAAAATGAACGGCTACAAGACACCGTGAAAGAGCTCCGCGCCGCTCTCGCCTTTGCACACAATCAGGCCAACGGTCATAGCTTCGACAGTGATAATGGAGTCAACGATTGGCTAAGCCCGTGGTCAAACCAGCTTGCGCCACCGCCGCCGCCGTCCAAGAACGATCAGTTTGGCAGCTTCAGCAGCAATGGGCACTCGTCAGCCATGCTTCTGTCACCAGTCAGCGGCAGTGATGCTTTCACAAGTGCTAATGGCCGTTCACCGGGTTCGGCCGCCCGTCTCGGCGATCTGGACCCCACCGACATCGGCATGGAGTTCGTCCTTACTCTTGAGCAGCCATGCCTTGGCCATCTTCACGGTGATGCGGACTCGCCGCAAGAGTCAAACAACCACGCTCTGACTGTATCCTCAAAACTTTGTTCCTATGCGTCCACGACCACTCCTTCTGCCAAGGCTGCCCCTCATGACATCCTCGAAGCTATGCTAAAGCTGTCGCCTGAACTTGGTCTGCCTGATGCTGGCCTGACACCGGTACAAGCCTGGCACAAAGTGTGTGCTCAACCACAATTCTCACAACTTGAACTTGGAACATTACAAAATCTCGCGACAACACTCCGAGATCTCGTGCAGTGTCATGGGTTTGGTGCTGTCATATCGCAAGACCTATTTGCGGATCAGGTGGAGGCTTTGCTGGCGGGGGCTTGATTGTGAGTGGAGGCGCATAGTGAGTTCCGGCCTTCATTGTCCGAAATCCGACTTGCATTTCATCTTGCGCCGGCTCACCGGTGTCTATTTCCCGGTACATCATTTGGTACATCATTCTTTTTGTTCCTTTCCTTGCGCAGTTCATTGAGCGATGTTGAGTTTATATTGTTTTGGGCAGTCGCGTTTGGACGCACTTTCCTGATTTGTTGACGGAAACCGGGCGGGAAGGGAGAGGGACGGAAGGAAGGGACCGAAGGGAGCGAAGGGAACGTCCGATGGCACTTGGACCCTTGATTTTTATTTCGAGCTCAAATCTAGGAAACATTACCGGTTCGGGAAATTCTCAAAATTTTCGCCTTGTTTTCCACAAATCACCGTCTTTGGCAGGTGGTTGCGAAATCAAAACAACGCCGAACCGACCCGCAGTGACTCTTAACTCCACTACTCCGTACAGGGCGAATAGACTCACCTAAAACCACGACGATTCCAGCGGCCGACACCGGCCGGCAGTTAAAGACCAATAGGGCTTATCGCACACTAGCGTCTACGCTGCAAAACAACGTCATTTTCACGAGCTGATCATTCTTCAATTCGCGACTTCCATTTCTCCGTGACTCTTTTTTGAGCAACAATTGTTGTTGCCAATTGACAACCACGACACATCGAAATGGCACCACGGCCGCGACAACAACGGGCGGTGCCCTCACCGGCACCGCCAACAACAGAGGAAAGCAACGAGATGTGGCCTGTCGCCAAAGACCTGGCAGTCGCTGTCAAGCTGGTCCTTGTATCCGACTGGCGACGACTGGTTCGATGCTTCATCTATGTCCCGACGGGCATTTTCGCGATACTCTCCGCCTGCTATGGCGTTAACAAGCTACTCTCTTTGGGCGGCGTCTCATTCCCAGCATCTGTTGCCTGTTTGGTTCTCCTGTTCCTGTCGCTCCTGCTCTCGGATATCGTACTCGGCAACCGCAAAACCAAAGCCCTGGTTCAGGCCATCAACATCCCCGGTGGTTGGTCCCTACGATGGCTCAATCTCTTTTTCACACCATCATTTGTGATGCTTCCTCTCAGCCCGCATATTTCGGCAACAGAGGTTGGCAAGATGATTGCTGTGTTCGTCATTGGCTTCATCATTATGATGATTGTGACGGCCTATATGACACGGTGGATCCAGCTGTTGACGAGCCCGCCGCGCAAGGCAACACACCAGAGAAATGAGGATATCCGCCGCGATGTCCACCCTGGTGAAGGTGGAGCGGAGGATGGTGAAGACGAAGACGAGGAGCTGACGCCACTTCGGACTGACTTTTCCGTGCGCCCGAGCATGGACGGTATGCCCCTGTTGCCGGCCCAATCGCATGCAGCTGCATACATCACCATTCGCGGCCAGAACCTAGACGACCCTCTGAGTTCTTTCAGCGATGTGCCCGCCCAACACTCACGCATCAACCTGCTGAGGCAGTCGGCGGCATCGATCATGGCTCGCTCTACACGAAGTGCCTCTGCTAGCGGTACGACCTCACCGACACCGCTCTCCCGGGCAGACCGATGGGCAGAGTGGCTAGGTCTTCACTCCGACTCACTACTATTTGCATCCATCGGTCTGTTTATCGGTGTCCCAATCTATTACAGCACAGGCTACGCTATGCCCCTGCAACTGGCTGTCAACGTTCTCATGTTCTTCAGCGCCATGTCACTACCACCCTCTTGGCGACAGATCTTGCATCCGGTGCTGGTGTCGGCTTTTTCAACACTTGTCATTATTTGGCTACTGGGGCGGGTGCATGGACAAGGCCTAGTTGAAACCCTTCATCAATACCGACCGGGCAATACTTATCTCCAGATCTGGTCGTTCGCTTCCAAGCCGCTGAAGCCAGGTGCCGGCGACATGCTTGCTAGTGCACTGGATGCAAGCATCGTGTCTTTGGCCCTGCCAATGTACCAATACCGCCACGAACTAAAGCACCACTTCTGGGCCATTGTCGTGCCTAATATCGTACTGTCGATTGCCTCCTTGTTCGCGTACCCGGTGGTATGCTACCATATCGGCATCAGCGCGGAGCGCAGCTTGTCCTTCACATCTCGCAGTTTGACTCTGGCGTTAGCTACACCTGCTGTGCGCAACCTGGGCGGAGATACCAACACTGTTGCTGCTGTTGCAATTCTGTCCGGCGTCCTGGGTGTGCTGATTGGCCGGCAGGTGCTGGCATGGCTGCGGATACCTGAGGGTGAGCTCTTCTTCTCATCCTATGCTTCTTTTTTTTTTTTTTTTTTTTTTTTGGCTTCTTCTAACTTTCACTTTAGACGACTACGTCACTCGCGGTGTCACATTTGGTGCTAATGCGTCGGCACTTGGAACGGCTCTGCTGCTTCGCGTCGACCCTCGCGCGGCTGCCATCTCGAGTTTGGCAATGGGCCTGTTTGGTGCAATCACAGTTGCATTTTCATCGATACCACCCATGGTGCACATTATCCGGTCGCTCGTGGGACTTTCTTCATAGACTCAGCATTGCATTTTTAGACAGTACCTTTATCTAAAAGCTACCAATTAACATTGTCCATTTTTTCTCCATGTGCCATCACCTCACCACTGCATCCAAGTCCAGTTGACTGCTCTTACTTCTTCCCAGTCACATCCCCGTACGTTGCCTTCAACACATTCCAAAGGACCATACGCGACTCCCACAGCGGCAAGAAGATGCATATGACGGCACTGATCCAGATCCAAAGTAATGCAATGACGACGTAGGCCTTGCAGAAGCCGAGACTGAAGGTGTAGCCGGTGCCGTAGAGCGTGAAAGGAAGCAGAATAAAAAATCCAAAAAAGCCGATGGTAAAGGCCATCCATGCGAGCAACTTCTGGGAGCGGACCTGCTCGGTCGTGAGAGCGGAAACAGGAACGATGGGCTCGCGGTGTCAGTTGAAGTGCGACGAGATGGCGTTGCCGTCAGTATCATCATTTGTTTTGCATGTCAATTATGATCCATCGTGTGCATGGCCCGCTGAGCCTCGAGTCCTAAAAATACATCAAATACCATTGCAAACTCCGTGCCCGAAACGCCAGAATAATACCGTAAGACAATACTCAAATGCCGACATCAACAGGAACGTCAAAAATGCCGTTGCGCCAGGCATCCCGTCTGTAGCTATTGGCCGCCTCTTCGCCAATGCGCGCCTGCGCTTCCTCTGCCTCCTCTCTCCACACGCGCACCAAACTACCAGGTGCATAGACTCCGTCAAAGACGCCAGTAGCGCCCTCCTGGAAACCAATGGACACATCCATGTCTGGGTTCTCTTCGACGGATGCCTGGAAGCGGGAGAAGACGGCACGAATGACCGGCACAATCGTCTCGAGGCTTGAGCCGCCACCAGCTGCAATAGTTGCCGCCCGCAGCCGCTCACGAGCAAAGACTAGCTCTTGGTTGGCCGTCTGCAGGCTTTCTTGGATGGAGGTTGCAATCTGTCTCTCCAGAGTTGTTCTGAGAAGAGGCCGCAGGATTGGTGTAAACAACCACGCCAGCCACGAGACCTTGCTCTTGCGAAGGGTAAAGTCGAGATGGTGGATGTGCACCCGGACTCTCTTCAACTTGAGTAGACGGTCGGCCGAGCCTCTAACAACATCGACGTCCAACTGTATATCCACACCACGTTCATCGAGGTGGAAGGAGGCGATGCCCTCGTCGTTGAACCAGAACAGACCAGAGTGAACTCTCAAGACGTAGCCAAAATCTTCAGCAGCCACCGACAGTCCCTTGATTTTGATCGTGGCAGAGGTGGCAACCGACGAGCTGGTGCCGTGGCGAGCGCCGACATGGGTCTGGTGGATATCCACATCGTTGCGGATCTGGACTTGGAGGCGGTACGGCAAGAATGACGAGGGTTCTGACGGCGATCCGTGGAGAGCGGGTGCATGCACATCGTGGTGCCGCCCAGGCTCAAGCACAAGCCCCTCCATCAAGAGATCGACGTCGTTGGAGACAATCTCGAGGCGCGGGATGGGAATGTACTGGATGGCCTTGACGAGACGAGGTACATACACAGACACGGCATCGCTCAACAGGTCAGTGTTAACGTAGCCGTCGGCAGCAGGCCAGAGAATGTCGGCAATCCGAGTCGATGTTGAAGTCAGAGCGGCCACATCCTTGTCTTCAGCGACAGACTGCACGGTCTTTTTGACTTGGACAAGCAGTGCATCCAGGTCTTCGCGGATGGATGTCGACGAGGACGTCTGGGACGACGCGAGCTGGTCCTCCAGCTCGGCACCTTGCCTTTTGAGTGCACCCAAATGAGCTTCCGGCTCGTCGAAAAAGGCCGGGTCGGTCAGCATCTCCTGCAGAGTCTGGCCGGCAGAAAGCACAAAGGTGTCGACCTGTTGGCTGTCACCCTTGGCACGGTCCAGAAGCGCACGGAACTGGGCCTCCAACTTCTTCCAGGCGTCAGGGTCACCAAAGGCAGTGAGGAAGGACCAGAAGTTGCGCAGGGCCACATCTGCCTCTTCGTTGGTGGTGACCGTTCCAGATGTACCAGGGCCATCCCGAATCTCATCCACTGCCTCTTCGACAGCATCGACGACCTCTTCGGCAGCCTTGACGTAGCCAGCCGCATACTTTTGCAGGAGCAGAGTGAGTGTCGACACCGAGTTGGCGTAGTCGGGCCGCTGCCGCAGTTGACCAACGGCCTGCTTCAATCGACCAAGCAGGCGCTCGCGTGAGCCGTCATCATTGTCCACCAGCTTGGCCGTGACGCTCTGTTGCGCATCGGCGGCGACCTTGCTGGCACCTGCGACGACCTCATCTGTGACAGCAGCCACTGTTTCCTTGGCGGGCACAGCACCGTCAATTGCCTGTGCACTCTCCACGTTGTCGGCCGGCACTTCAGCCACGTTGTCCGCCGCTTGTTGGGATGCATCGGCAAGCGAGCGTGCTGTATCCTGGAAGATGTCGCGGCCCACCGCCGTCAAGTCCGACAAGAAGAGTCGGAAGGGTGCATTTGTCAACAGCAGTGTCGTCACAGTCTGTAGGGACTGGTAGGTCGCCGAGGTGTAGCCTGCAGCTTGGCCTGCGCGGAACATGGCCTGGCTCCCAATCCGCCCCAAGTCGTCCGCGTCGACACTGACGTCCACATTCAGCTGCGCCTTGCGCACGCACCATGCAAAATCTTGGATCTGGTCACCGCCGTTCTTGCGTTTGAGAAGCGTGATGAACTGGTCAATCCATCTCTCTGATAAGGCAGACAATCGCTGGCCGGAAACGCTGAGATCAGACTGGTGGTGATGGTCGCCGTCGCTCTTTAGCCGCCTCAAGTTGGCAGCAATCTGTGTCGTCGATGGAATGTAGCCGTCGCCAATCGCCCGCACTATTTGGTACGTGTGCAGCTTCTGGTGTAAAGTGCGCTGGTGTTGCGTCTCTTCGTCGCCGTTGGCCAGCAGCGGGCGTCGCTCGCCGTCTTCGCGCGCGTCCGCATCGTCGTAGTCGCTGCTCGACCCGCAGCAGTTCAAGCCGCAAAAGGACATGTCGGCGGTGTTGTTGTACTTCAATTGAGCTCGTCGGAGCTCCTGTGAAGCTTGGTTTAGTCTTCGTTTGTTTATGGGAAACAAAGCTGGAAGTTTGAAAGCTGTCCATCGCTCCTGCCTGTTGTGTAGCTGTCGATCGCCCCTGCCTGTTGTGTGTACGTCGTAGCTCGCCGCGGAATGCATGACGTAGTGTTTTGTTGGTTAGTTGCATATCTCGATCTCGTATGCTCCTATCAGATTATCAGCCTGTCCCACCGTCCCGAACAATAAGGAGGTACTTTGAAATAATGGAATTGAAGAGAAACAGAGCTTTCTCTTTCAACTTGATACGTTGTTCTTCGTTGAAGAGACATCTCCGCCGTTTTTGCAAGAATATGGAGAAAACGGAAGGTGCCGCAAAGCGGATGCCCGTGGGGCTGCTAGCATCGCCAGATTAACAACGGCTAAACATCAAATCCACATGTAAGTTGTTACTGGGGCGATACTTGCACGAAACAACAAGAATGCGGGATAAAACATATTCAATTTTTTCTCTGTGGTTCTCAATAGCTACGTGCAACGTTTGATGTTTTTTATTCATTTATTTTGCCTTGTTTTACTGTGCTTCTATTTCCTCTCTTTTTTTATTACAAAATCTTGTTTAAATTACTTGAGATAAGCACATTCGGGATTGACATGGTCAAGTACACCAATCAGCAAAGCCTTGAAGTCAAACATCGAGGACGAAAGTTAGGGCCGAGGCAGTTACAATAGATACAGGATACAAAAAGACAACCCGTCTACGAAGTCCAACATTGATATTGAAGCCATGGTTGTTTAGTTTTCATTCTCTTCTCCTCATCTCAAAGTGGCGCATAGGAGGAGCTAGCCGTCCCTGCACGGAACGCAAGGCCCGTTTTCACACTAAAAACGCCTCCAATTGTATGGACCTACTACTGCTAGTGTCGTCGCTACTTCAATAACCGTAGCTCGACTAGGGACCGACACTCGTGGTAAAAATCGACAATGACCGTAGAAGCTCTATTCTCAAGACGGATATAACATCGGACAAGACACCGCGGTTTGAGTAAACGAGTCAGGAGACAGCTTGAAGTATGAGGGGAAGTGGTGTTGTTGATTCATTGATAATCCTGATTGAATCATTGGCACATTACGGATCTGGCAAATGTCGGCCAGCTAGTGAGTTTCTGGCTCGAGTCAAGGAGATGTGGTTTTTACATCCTCGACTCAGAAACAGAACCTTCGTTCTGTTAACTTGCCAACACCCGATGCAAATGCGTATCTGAACCTGCCAACATCAAACAGAGGGTGACTATGACTGATACTAGAAAAAATAGTCGAAAATGAGCCTAAAGTCTTCAAAGATGCAGCCCATTCGCCATGTTGTTGCTCTCTGTTCTCTGTTGCAACCTGCCCATTTACTTTCCCCGCATATGGGAGACCATATCCATCATTTCCATTATTCCACTTCCTCCGCAGAGAACGTGTATCTGGATAAGTGGCGCACTTTAGCTTCAAAACAAAGTTGAAAATTGTGTCCTATAGAAACTTTCAAGATGACTGCGATAACATCATAGGATGCCCCGGGGTGAACATGGCGGATACAGTTACCCAAGATGCATGCAAAGCTGTGGGACCTGTCTAAGACCTTCTTTGCGGGGAAACGTCAAAATTCCGGGGTAAGTTGTCTTTTGTCTTTTGTCCCACAGACAAAGATGAGCCTCCCCCCCCCCCCCCCCCCCCCCCCTCCATCGCAACTGCCTGATGCGTTTTACCTCGTTGCCTTCGTTTTATCTGGGCAATTCGAGACGAGCCAGGGGCAGGAGCCGCGAGGATCGTGCTTCCCGTCCAGATGGGTACGGAGTACGGAGTACTAAGTATAAAAATGGCCCACTTTTAGATTATGTAATTTCGAGATTCGGCGCAAGGAGGAGCGACTGTCAATCAATGAAGGGCCAAAAAAATTCATGAAAGCTAGCAGCTGTTGACAGAAAAAGAGTAATTGAACCAGAATACGGCGTACTGCAGAGCTCAATTATACACAACTACGGAGTACAGTCTCAATCTACGAACAAACACAGCCAAGTACCTCCTGCAGCCACCAAACTACACAAAATGGGCAAGACGTACATTGTTGAGCACCTTGACGAGGAATTGGGCCAGTGGTCGGAGCTCGAGTACATCACGATTGCACGCGAAACGGGCAACTTTTGCCTGTCGTCTATTCCGGACAGTCTGAAGGCAACACTGCCGCAGAAGCTCAAGGACACGCCCGGCTTCGTTGCCGAGACCCGGGGTGTCGAAGAGGTGTACGGCCAGGACCCGGCCCTGAAGGCGCGCGTGTGCCTGCTGGACCCCTCGGCCAAGCAGGAGCTGTCGCCCGAGGACGGCGAGCTCTTTGATGTTTTTCTGTTTGGCGGTATCCTGGGCGATGACCCGCCGAGAGGTGAGTGCTCGTGTCTAAGCAATCGATTCTTTTTTTCCCTTCGAGACTCTTGCTAACTGTCTTAGACCGCACGTCTGAGCTCCGCCAGAAGGGCTTTACCGGCCGCCGTCTTGGCCCCAAGCAGATGACGACAGACACGGCTGTCCGTGTGACGCGCATTGTGGCCGAACAGAAGAGTGAGTAAAGGCGGCACTTGTTTCAATTTCATATATAGTGTGCTAACAGTGTAGTCGCCCTCGACGACATCCCCTACCTCGACTTCCCCGAGCTCAAGTTCAACGAGCACGAAAGTACGGAGATGCCCTTCCGCTACGTCAAGGGCGACGACGGCAAGCCCATTATGCCGGAGGTACGAATATCTTACCAGAAGAACAGATTTGCATGGCATGAGCACGGAGTACAGAACTGACAAACCAGGGTATGGTCGACTTGATTCGCAAAGACTCGGACAAGGCTATTGACGATCTCTTCTAAAGAGTGGCCCGCACCCATACCGAAACAAAACGACGACGATGACGAGAAATGATATCCATTAGTAAAAGACGACGAGGAGTGCACTTACGGCGACGGGTCTTTAATAACGGGTTGGTCTTTTTTTTGCCAAATTACCCAAATTTGGCTTCAGTTGTAACACCGCCGATAATAAGGAGTACAAACGCCAATGCGCATTATCTTATCTGTCCCAACCCATCGGCCAACCCCGCCGCTCAATATCAAAAACTCCAACTCCACGACACCAAACGACAGAAATCGTCCCATATTCACCCAGCGAACAAGCAGCAACATCCTCTCTGACTTTTACGTCACACAAATCTCGAATTCATCATTTACCTTTATACAACACAATGACGTCTTTACCGCTACCCCTTGTGATCGACCCCCCGCTGCTCAACACGGCCAATCCGTGGGCAACGGACCTTGCCGACCTCACCAAGCTCTACAACTGTCCACACACTGGTGCTGTAACCACGCGCACATCTCTGGTTGACGGATTCGGCCACAACCCCGAGATTCACAAGTTTGCCTTTTTCGATGCCGCCACGCATGATCCGGCGGCGCCAGCCGAGTCAAAGGCCAACAGCGCCAGCCTCAACACGCTAGGGTATAGCCCGCTCACGCTCGACGAATACCTGGGGTTTATCAAGACGATTGCCGAGTCACGCACTCCTGGATCTAAACCAAAGGGCTTCCTGGTGTCCGTGACGGGCGACCCAGAGGAGGTGGCCGAGTGCTACAAGCGCATCGCGGCCGCCCAGCAGGCACTTCCCGATCCCAGTGGTGTTCCGCTAGCCATGGAGGTCAACCTCAGCTGTCCCAACATTCCCAACAAGCCACCACCGGCGTACGATAGCAAGGCACTGCTGTCATACTTGGCGTGCATCAACGGCATGGCGGGTCTCGTCGCCAGGACCGGCGGTGTCAGGATCCCCTTTGGTTTCAAGACGCCGCCGTATACGCATGCAGGCCAGTTTGACGTTCTGGTCGGGGCCCTACGGACTTCGGCCAAGGGACTACTGTCCGGCGTGTGTCCCCTCACCTTTTTGACATCGACCAACACCTTGGGGTCGTGTCTGGTTCTGACTGGAGACTCGGACCCAACACCAGCACTTCCTGGCGAGGGCATCGGCGGCATGGCAGGTGCGCCGCTGCACCCTATCGCTCTGGGCAACGTGGCCACGCTGCGCAAGCGGCTGGATGCTGAGCCGGCCGCACTCGGTCACATCCGGATCATCGGCGCGGGCGGCGTGTCGGACGCGGCTGGGTTTGGGCGGATGAAGAGTGTGGGTGCGTATGCGGTTGGCGTCGGTACGGGGCTGGGCATCCACGGTGTGGAGGTATTTGGGACGATTATGGAAAAGTCGTAAAGTCGAGGGTACAGTTCGTCTGTTGGGGCACCGGATAAACGAGCGGATAGCATAGCAATTGAGCTTCTTGAACATACGTTGATTTCGTTGAGGACCCTTGCAGTCCTGCTCCGTAAACCGCATTGTTTCTCCGCAAAAAGGCGCGGAACTTTCAGCGCCAAGATGTACACAGTAGGATTAAACCGTTGGAAGCCATCTCATAATTCTTGTGGGTGTAGTTCTGTCGCGGCTCTTGTATTGTGGACTCCAAAGTACAACGTATGGAACCCGGCATCGAATACGGCAAAGCCAACCGACGATGAGCCGCGATGCTATCAGCTATCAATCAGCGACCTGCACGTCTACACTAGAGTGCTATCGGTGAACCCCTGTCCGCCAGACCTGCCTGTTTTGGGCCAGCGGCAGGGCGTGGCAGGGCGGCCACAGGCGGCCCAAGACTCTTTGGAGAGGTCGGTGTTTAGGGCGCTAGCTCGCCGACGGCCACACTTTGACATAACAAAAAAAGAAGAAAAGTCTCCACGGCTTACCAAGCTGCGACGACCGGAGGCGAAGGAAGGTACGTCGTACTCCGAACATTCCTGCCTTTTTGGTAAGATACTGAGCTAGCGAGGCGACTATCCAGACACAGCTTGCTCCCTCCTTCCCAAACAATGACTCGCGCGGGCAAGCACGCCCTGCGACAGCAAACACGCACCTTCTCCCGCAGGAACGGCCTTTGCCCGCGCCGACCTGACAAGCTCCTTCCTCCTTTCCTCTTTGCTACTGTAGACCAAAACACCATTCTTTCCCTCTTTGGATACTTCCTTCTTCTTTCCTTCTTCAACTCTATTTTTGCCTCACTCGTTCCTTTTCAAGGATGGCCAATTTCTCTCTCGACTTTATGTCTTTTGACGTCTTGGCCATCTAATCTGATCCGATTTGAATTGGCGACACAACCCAACAGCTTCGTCCGTCTCGTCCGTCTCACACTACAATACGCAACTTTATTAATCAGCCGAACATCCGACGACACATTTCCAAACATCTTTATACCTTCTCGAGCATCTTCAAGCATCTTGAAATGCATCCCTCTGGTTGAGATCTACGACTTCCTTATACCCTCCTTTCCTCGAGTTCCAACACGACCACCCACTATGGCGGCATCTTCATCCAAAGCACGCCAGGCCTCCGAGGCCGATCCGCTGCTGCCGGTCAACAACGGCCTACGTCCCGGCAGCTGCTCCAACTCCAACGATGCAACCGATATTGACGATGTTGCCAGTCGGAGTGAAAGCGCCCGCCGTCTCTCTGACGCTTCCTCGGCCGCCAACTCCCAGCTCTTGACCCCCGGCCGCGCCTATGCCATCGTCTTTAGCATGTGGGCCCTCATCTTTTTGCAGGCCAGCAACATGAGCGGCATGACCATGGCCCAGTCGGCTGTGGCGGCCGACCTTGACGCCTATGAGCATGCCATGTGGTTTACAAGTACCTACCTGATCTCGTCGGCGTCGTTTGCGCCACTGATCGGCCGGCTGGCGACGGTCTTTGCTGCCTCGCATTTGATTGCCGTATCGGGCCTGTGCTTTGCTGCTGGTGCCGTCGTCACGGCGTATGCCCAGACTTTGCGGGTTTTCCTAATTGGCCGCGTTATTGTCGGCATGGGCGGTGCGGGCATCATGACTCTGTCGCTGATTGTGGTGCTGCAATTTACGAGCAAGCGCCGCCGGGGCTTGTTTGTTGGCCTTGTCAATGCGGGCTTCACCATTGGCCTATCGTCCGGCGCTGTTGTCTACGGCGCCCTGCTGTCGGCCATGGGCTGGCGCACCCTCTTCTTGTTGCAGGCGCCGTTTGCCCTGTTGGCGGGTGCTGGTGTGCTGCTGAGCATGCCGAAGCTGAATGCTCATGAACTCGGCGGTGGCGCCACGGCGGTCGACAAGGACGGCCGCGAGCTGACTGTCTGGCAGAAGCTGGCCCGCATTGATTATTTGGGTGCTGCCCTGCTGACTCTGGCTATTGTTTTGTTCTTGTACGGCCTCTCGGGCACCATTCGTCCCACGTTTATCCTGGCGTCGGGCCTCAGTCTGCTGCTATTTATTGCCACCGAGGCCTGGTACGTGCCCCGTGTCACGGGCGGCGATCCCATCGTGCCGCTTGAGGTGCTGCGGTCGCGCGGTGTCCTGTTCTCGTGCCTGGCGCAGCTCGGCGTCATGGCTGCCCGCTGGACTGTGCTGTACTATGCGCCCATCTATGTGTTGGCCGTGCGTGGCTTCTCGGCAGCCACGGCCGGTTCTGCTCTGATCCCGACCAACCTGGGCTTCGGCAGCGGCGGCCTTGTTGTCGGCTGGCTGCACGTGCGCCGCTCTGGAGCCTTTTGGCTGCCCAGTGTTGTCTCCCTCTTCCTCTTTGCCGGCTCGTTGAGTGTTGTCGGCATTCTGAGCAAGGCACATGCCTCCGGCACTGGCACTGCCCTCTATGTCCTGGCCCTCTTTGCCAACGGCTTCTGCACGGGCGCCTACCTCAACTACACGCTGGCCCACCTGCTGCACCTGACCCGTCCCTCGACACATTTTATCATAACCAGCTTGTTAGCCACCTTCCGCGGCTTCTCCGGCAGTTTCGGTACCTCTATTGGCGGCGGCTTCTTTATGCGCCGCCTGTCCGCCAAACTCGCCGACGGCTTCTCCCTGTTGGACGGTGGCAGCCTGAGCAGTGCCCGCCGCACTCTGATCACCCGGCTGGTGGGCAGCCCCGCCCTTGTCTATGGCAACGACAGCCAGGGCCACCGCGTGCTCGACGATGCCGAGCGCGAAGTCGCCGTCTCGGGCTACGAGTCGGCATTGGGCGAGCTGTACCGGTGGGCGGCCATTGTGGCTCTGGCGGTGATTCTTGTGCAGGCCGGCACCGGCTGGGCGGCACCGAAACCTCGGCCAGCTGCTGATGCTGCCGAAGCTGGCGCTGTATTCAGCGATGAAGATGAGGATGAGGAAGAGATCCTCGAGGCGATTGCTGAGCACGATGCCACAATGGAGGCGTGATCTTGCCGATGACAATGTAACGCCTTGTATAT
Organism: Sporothrix euskadiensis; assembly: GCA_019925375.1. Taxonomy (NCBI): domain Eukaryota; kingdom Fungi; phylum Ascomycota; class Sordariomycetes; order Ophiostomatales; family Ophiostomataceae; genus Sporothrix; species Sporothrix euskadiensis. Next base: position 319,875 of record JADHKQ010000014.1, on the reverse strand, counting down.
GCAGTTTCATTTTTTCTGTATGTGAAAATTATATTAAAAATATGTTAGAAATAAATAGATGGTATCATAGCGCCAAAAATAAAACAAAACCATTTGCCCTCCCACAGGTCATAATCATGACAGAGCATATTGTACATGCTCAGTTTCCCAAAGGCTTTTGGGTTCAGTCTTTTTCTGCGACGACATCGACGACTGAGGTCGCACCTCGATCTCCTTTGACACCAACGATGGGTCGGTCGAAGGCCCGGCCACCACCTCTGGATCTTGAGGGGCAGAATAAGCTTTTTCCACAGCCACCCCCTGATGCTGAGCCGGTTGTGTCTTGGGCTCAGTTTTGGCTGATTGCACTATTGGAGCACTATTGCCTTGGCCCGAGCCTGAGCCGCTACCCTCGGGCCCTCCACCCAAAATTGACATGTCCAGTTCGCCCACGAAGCCGCGAGCTGGATGTGCCCGTGGTGCCTGGCCTGGCCTTGGCTGAGAGTCGTACGGCGCGACTTTGGTCAACTCGCGCGCATCACGCACAAACGTCAGGTACAGAGGATACACCGTGCACGCGGCCATCAGGGCAACCACAATAATAAACGCAATCTGGATGGTCCCGCCGTTCTCCATGATGGCGTACATGACGAAGGGCCAGAATAGCGGGCCGGACGCGCCCATCGTGATGTACGCAGCAGCTCGTTTTGTGCGTGTGCCCTGGCCGCGCAGGCCAATAGCAAAGATGAGAGGCCAGATGGGTCCCTCGGCCAAAAAGAACAAGGTGACGGGCACCATGATGAGGTTGGCATTCCTGCTGGGGTGCAGAACGACAATGAGCAGTGCAAACACGGTCATCAGAACTGTTGAGATGGTCAGGATGGTCCGTGGCGTCGGTAGCCAACGGTTCTTGGGGTGCTTGACGCCGAGGTAGACAATAAATCCAGTGAAGAAGCGCGAGATGGAAAACGCCGTGTGAGCAATCAACAAATAGTTGGGGACAGAGACAATGAGACCCGCAGGAGTGTCCGAGTCGTCACTGGGCGTGATACTTGACGTAGCCATGGCATAGACAATCGCCAAAGGTAGACTGCTACTGTTGTAGCTGGTAAAGCCCGCGGCGTTCATAGCGGCCAGACTGCCCGTCGCTGTCGCTCCACCTGGAAGCCATGATGTGATGAGATGATGAAAATAGATGCTCATACTCTCTTGCGATGCGACGTAAGTCCACTGTGCAAAAACGGCCAAGATGAGGCAGATGGTGCGCAACTGAAGACCGAAGAAACTGCGTTTTTGGCCGTCCACGGGCATACGGCTGGCGGCAAGCTCGAGCTCGGCGTCGTGGAGCTCGGGAAGCGGCATGTAGTAGAAGAACAAGATCAGCACCACACAAAATAGGGTGACTGCCAGATATGTCCACTGCACATCGAGCAAGGTCGTCGAGTTGGTACTGCCTGAAGCGCCGACATTGACAAAGAAGACATTTTGAGCAAGAAGACCACTCAAGACACTGCCCACGCCTTGCGTTCCCTGTGCAAGAAGCAGGCGCATTTCCGCATACTCCATGGGTCCACACAGAACAAGAAATGGGTTGGCAGCTGTCTCGAGAATACTGAGACCGAATCCCACGACGAAGCTGCTGATGAGAAACCCGGGAAAAGACGTGAGCACGGCGCTTGGCCAGAACATGATCGTGCCGATACCGTAGAAACAGAGGCCCACCATGAACGTTGCTTTAAAGCCGCCGATTTGGGGTTCGCTCGACTCCCTGTACCGCGAGTGCTTTGTGATTGTCGACGTAGCGTGAGAGGCGACGGTGGCTGCTGTTGCCGGGATTGTTGAAAGGCCGGTAGCCCGCTTGCTGCGCTTCTCGCGAGGTTGGGAGTCTCGACGTTGCGATCGTGAGCTGGATGCTCGCCGACGATGGTGCTCGTCGTGACGCAGAACCCACTCGCCAACGACAAGAGGTCCAAAGAGATAGCCGCCTCCAAAGTAGGCACTCGTCAGTCCGAGTGTCTGAGCTGTCGTCATGTTGGCCACGGCGGCGACGACATTGTTAAGTGTGTTGAGGAGACCATACGAGAAGCCCCAGAGAAAGAAGAGGACGGCCACAATAGTGCAATACCTCCAAGATTCCGCGGCAGTGGCTTCGAGCATGTTTTTTGGTGTGTCGATTTTGACAAAGCCGAAATAGACAGGCCGGTCTTTCCCGTCGCTAGATGACCTTGACCCGTGTGATTTGGGATGGTGGACCTTGTGTGCGACTGCAGAGACTGCATGGCGGGCACCAAATGTTGCTCGTGCTAGAGGAGAGCACGAGGATGACTGTGCGTTTGGGCTGGGCGAGTGTTCGGCATTCTCATTTGCGGCTGGGTTGGCGGTTTGTGTGCCTTGTGCATGATCTGCGGTAGAAATTTGGTTCGATGCTAAACCTGGGCGTTGGGGAGGCCGAGAGTCCAGGCTCGAGCCTTGTCCTTGGAAAGTTGACTCGGCCCCTTCGAGTATCAATGGTGTATTGCTTCCATCTCGGTTGGCTATGCGCGCCACCTCATTGTTGGTGACTGTGGGGCCTCCTGCTGCTGGTGCCGTTCTACCGAATTCAGATTGCAGCGCACCTGTTGCCGGTCTGTTTGCATCAGCTGCCATCGCAGGACGTGCGGGTTGACCTGCGCCGAGTCTTGAAGATGCGTTGGAAGTGTCTAGTCCCCTTCCATAAGAAGAGCCGTAGTCGCTAGCATAGGGGTCTACCACCAGCGCCGGAAAGATCCTGATAATCAGAGGCTTCAAAGTCGGAATGCAAGCGCAAGTGATGCCGACGTTAACCTCCACGGCCGACCACATGAACGAAAAAGATGCGTTCCAGGCAAAGTCAGTGTCGTCGCCAAAGATAGAGTTGGGGTCGGAAGAAGTGCCCGGCTGCACAGTGTTGATTGCTTGTTGCAGGTAATAGATGCGAACGACATCGACAATGGCGACAAAAATACCAAGTGCAAATGTGAGGACCAGGATTGTCTTCTGTCGTGAGGGAAGACGCATGCCGGTGAGAACAGGAATCGGGAGGGCCAGGATGGCCAGGTCGGTGACAATGTTGACTGGGGCGGAGCAGATGAACTCTGTCAATAGGGGGACGCACTGTCCAGGCACATCTTTAAATGCTGCTGCCACTGGCCGGCACTGGAATATGTTGATAAATGTGAGAACCGTGCCGGCAACATTGACGATAATTAGAACAATGTATGATCCTAGCCGGAGGACCTGGACTGTGTTTTTCGAGAGTCGTAGGTAAAATATCAAAATGGATGTTTTTGTGGCCATGAGAGCCGGGTTCTGAGCTGTTGTTAGTATACTCTTGAAATAGACATTGAGATCGCATGCTTGATTTGTCGCCAAAAAGACCTACATAAAGAATTGAAAAGGCGTATTCGCGTATTCGTAGGCGGGCTCGTTCCTCAGATGGGATGTTTGCGTCATATCGTCCCAGTCCCGTCCGGGTTCCCAAATTAATGGTCAAACTTAAACCAAAGGCAAGCAGCCAAGCAAAAACAATAAAGTAGTCGTCCCATCCAATGCGGTGGACAATTCCCAGACGGCAAATCATTCGAGAAATGACGAAAACAGAGCACAGGACCAGAGTCGCAGTGGTTACAGCAAGAACGGCCGGGCCCCGGTCCGGGAATGTCGTGGGGGCCGTCGAGGCCATTGCTCAGTCGGGCACAGGGCACACAAAATATGTGTGGTTTTTGTGCGCCCCTTCTCGAAAAGCTCGCGAAAGGTGTGTACTACCTTGGGAAGTGTTTGTGGTTTTCGGCTCGAGGTTGGCGCAAAAGTGAAGACATGTGTGCTGCTGTTGGTGAGGAGTCTTCAATTCATATGATGTCAGAGTACGGGCTGGATTGTCGTCGCAAGCCAACGCTCTCTAGTCGAACAGCAAAATATGATCAAAGGTCAATTGGATGCCGAGGATAGTTTCGCATTTCGAAGATTGAAGCTGGAAGTAGGAAACAATCGAAAGTCGGACGCGAAGAAAATGGAGGAAGGCGGTAAAGAGAAGAAACCAGCAAGAAAAAAAAGGTAAACCAAAGCTTGGCCCAGTGGAGAGAGGAAGAGGCAGTGCGACCGACATCGCGTTCAAGCTAAGAGATGACGTTGGACCACAAGGGACCAAATGGCGGCGCCTGCCAGAATTCTCGTTTCGTTGGCTGTCAGAGTCGGATGGCCGTTGCAGTGAGCGAGGTCGGCAGTGACCTCTTTCTTTTAAGACTTTTTTCTTTTCGTGATTTTGTTCGTTTTTGTTCAGAAATTTTGTCCACAATAAAGGCAAGCAGTCCAAAGGGAAAAGACGGAGATCGTAGACGTAGACTTCTCGAGTGTGCCGTCGGTTGTTTTTGGGGCAAGTATGCGGCCGAAAGGTTTGTTTCAGGATCCAGAGCCAGGAATAGAGGAAAATTTGGATCGCAAAGGATAAACGGATGGATGGCTCCAGCGATGATCATGCCCTCTTAGGCAATGGCTTCGCACGTTTTCTGGGGTGGTATTAGATTGGATACGCAAAAAGGAAAACTTCTGGAGCTTGGATCAAGTTTGCCAAGCATGTCTGGGGCGCTATTGTGAGGGGAAAAGGCTCGAAAGGATTCGTGAGTTGAAGGAATCCTGGGCATGCAATTTTGTTAACGCATATCCCGCCACGCTCGTCAGCCGTAATGAGTAGGGCCGAGCAGTGTAAGGACCATCTTCAAAGAAGACTATATGTGTATATTTGTGAACAAGGAAGGAAGGAAATAGGAATTAGGGCCCGTCGAAGGGCACCCGAAACGCAGAAGTAAAAAAAAAAAACGATGTGTTCTGGAGATGGGAAGGCGCTCGGTTCAAGTCCGATAGTTTGCGAAGTGCGGAGGGCAGGGGTTTCGAAAGTCGATGCAGGCGGAATTTTGTCGACAAAGCGATACAAGCTGGAAAAGGAGATTTGCAGATGTGGAATGCGCCTCGTGCAAGTGGACTCGACGAAGAGCTGTCCAGGAATGGGCAACAACAGCCGCTCGGCAAAGAGAATAAAGACTCGAGAAGTATTGATCCCAAGAAAGTATAAAGGGTGGCAGACACAAGACGATGGAAGACCTGAAAAGGAACAAAAGGTCAAGGGACAATGACCACGAGGCCGGGTAAAAAACGATGCAGTGTACAACTCGACAAAGACGCTTGGGATGCGGGGGAAGACGACCTAGTAAAAAGCATCCGGTGATGCAGTCTACTAGAGAGCCTGCAGGATGGAATATGCTTTGTTGCTGGCAGCCGAAGGACACTAACTTGACCCAGCGGGGAAAGTCTGCTTTTCCCTCACAAATTTGTCTCGCTTGGTTGGTTCGTCTCCGCATGGTGAGATGGCACCAGGAAGAATCCGGGCAGTCTGATCGACCAATGCCGTAAACAGCAAGTCTCGAAAGGGCATGTTTGGCAGCTCTTTGTGATGCCACAGTACACTAGTTGGCTAGCGATATCCCTTGGCAGCTCAGCTGTATCTTCAAAGTACTTTGCACTATTGCAACGGCAACGAAAAGACCGCAGAAGTGCGTCCTAGCTTGTGGTTTAACTTTGCGGAAACCTGGCGCAGCTCAGCCCAATTCGCCGGGTAGGCCAGGGAGATTGGTTGTCGGTATTGTGTATGAACTTTAATTCGGCTCGCAGAGCCTGATGGAACTACAACTCGAACAGTCTCCGGTCAGAACAAGTTGCCCGTGCGTTCCGTCTTGTCCAGTCCGCTGGGTCGAGAGCGCTGACTGGCGGGAGCGAGACATCGGTGTCTCGGCCGAGATGATGGGTATATCAGAGCAAGCTGCTTTTTAGTCGCAGACTCGCAGCTGCCGGCTATGGCTGGATTGATCCAATCATTCGCATCAGAGTTCAAGCGAGATATCAGAGCATATCGTTGATAATGTGGCGTCTGTACGTCGTGGACGAGTCTGGACTCGGCATTGGCCAATCTAGCATCAACGCCCACATGAGACAGCATAGATCAGATCAAGGCCCTGCCGGGCCACCTGTAAACGAGACGGTTAGTTTGAGGCGAACAAAGAAGCAAACCGTGGTAGTGAGGAGAGAAAGTACAGGAATTGATCTTAACTCTTGCCAGCTTCAAGATCTGAGATCTGCTGTTCTGTTTCATCCGATTTCTCGTCAATTCCCAACACAAGGGCTCTCGGGAGCGCGCTCGCGTAGCAGAACGCTGTGATTTTGGCCGTGTTGGTGGTGTGGGTTGGTGCAACCCCATCCGATCGGCAGTGATCCAGTAGCGCTGTCGTCAGCGCCCCCAGACTTTTGCGGGGTGCGGGGAGCTGTTTTGCGCACAGAGGAAGGCTCAAAATGCGCCGAGGAGATGTCGCATCGTGGAATTGATGATGTTGTTTTGCTTGGATTTTTATCTAGTTCGAATCAGGGGTAAACTTTGCATCAAGTGGTTTGTTGTTTCTGTTTTTGGCAATTGCGAGATTACGCGCGCTGGGAAACGGAAACTGCGATGAGGCGTGAGCTGAAGCAAGAGGCAGGTGCGAATGAGCGACGAACTGACTGGTCTTCTCAGGAAGGAAGCAAACACAGACGGCAACTTCTATTTTCGGTGTCTAAAGCATGACAAGAGCAACTTGTCTTTCTTACACCCTTTCAAGCAGGCTCTTTCTTCTCCTTCTCCCTCCTCTTTGCTATTTAGGCAATGGTTCTTTAGGCTCTCTTATCCATGAGAATGTCGACTTGCCTGCCATGTGTCTTCTCAGACTCGTACGACATCACACCCAGTATTATATATCCCATCAACGACACTTTCTTCCACGTACGGCCATAGATACTGGAATATACGGGATCCCGTCCGCTCTCCCCTAGTCAAACCAGTAATCGGCGGATTAGTAGTTGGGTCGGTGACGACCAGCGAATACCCGCTGCTGTACGTTTTTTTGTATTTTTTATGTTCGAATTTGGGTGGGTTTTTATTTGATAGTATTTCTTGTTTCCTTTTTGTTTCCTTTTTCTTTATATTTTCTCCAGTTCGTGATATGCAGTTTGTATAGCTGCGATCCAAAAATCACCCCAGCCAAGAGCTCCTCTTCTGGCAGTATATGACCTCACTACATCCTCATAAATTGAGCAAGAGTAAACTCTTGTGACTTGAGTAGCCCAGCTGCTCTGTCCACGAAGATATACAAAATGACAAAGTATCGTGAAGGCAGCACAGCCAGGGGACGTAAGAAGGCCTAAGGTGTATGAGCTCGCCCTTTCAAAAAGTGACGAGGCATCGAGAGTCTTGTACATCTTCTGTGCGACTCAAGCCAATATAAATTGATGCAATGGGCCCGTAGACTTGGATTCCCAAAAGGCATTTCTTACACATCCAACAACACCTTTGAGTTCATCAACAATCACCTTCGAACACCCACTCTATCTAACAAAACGAGCCAGAAACTACAAGATGTCTGGCTTCTTTGACAGCTGGGAGTACAAGTTCGGACTGGGGCCCGGCACAGGGCTGACCAAGAAGAGCCTTTCCGACAGGAACGAGGCATACGCATTTTTTGGAGGCTCACGAGGAGTCTGTGGAGTTTCGAACTGGCTTGATAAGCTAGGTACGCCGCCAGGAGGGATGCCTTCGGCGGCAAGTAGTCCTGGTGGCCGGCAATGGGCTTTGGTTCTATGCTCGATGGTAAGCAGTCTTGCTAGAGAGAAAATAGGTGCAGATAGTTTGCTTTGGGTTGGGTCAGTTTTGTATTTGTATGTATTTTTGGCCTTTACAAATAAAAGTCTCTGTGTTAACGATTACCTGTAAGATTACGGCTCTGTTATTGAGCGATACCTTTTGTTTTGATTCTTAATTGACAATGCATGTGATTTTCTCAAATCTCAGACTCATGACCAACAATTCTGCTTTGGAAAGTTACTTTATAGCTCCAATTGTGAAGTGTAGGGACAACATGTGCGTCCCGCTCGATACACAATTTGCAGTGCAACTGTCTTCCATCTCGAAAGCCACGATGGTCGTGATTTCACCAAACTTTATGGTACGTGACCTCGCCAAGCGGCTGTGGTGAGTTGAGGACAACGGTCTGTGATATAATCGACGTGATACAGCCTTATGGAGGTAACACAACAGCAACGTTCTCAATTTTAGAAAAGTATAAATTGGTACCATGGTCCTCCTTTTATAAGGTACACTTCTCTGTTCTCTATCCATAACCTCGACTTCATCTTCACCGCTGCTCTCATCTTTGAACACGCATAAGCAAGGAGCCTGTATTCTTTCAAACCTAAACTAACACATCGACCGTCACGAGAACAACATGAGTGGCTCATCCTCGAACAGGTTTCGGAGTAGCTTCGGGACCGCCAGCTTCGAGCCCAGCCTGACGGAACGCAACATAGATGCGAGAAACTTGGCGTATGAAATGATGCGCCCAGTTCCCGGCATCTACAACGTCACCAGCTGGCTCGACAACACGGTCGGGCCGTCCATGAGCGAAGTTGAGTCTTCCTCGTTTTCGTCGTCCTATGACTCGAGTTTCATCAATCCCTGGACACGCCGGCCATATTTTAAAAATCCCTTTGCGGACAAGCTGAGCGGCGGCAAGTAGTCTTGCCTGTCCGGAGATGGCAACCACGGTTTGCTTTATTTTGTCTTGTCTTGCTAGTTTTGCTTTAATTTTTTTCGTAGCCGTTTCATGGGAGTCCGTTGTGTCCAATAATGGTGATTTATCTTTTTTTCCGTGCATTGCCGTTTTCGTGATGTCTTTGAGCCAGTCAAAGTAATACCAACATTATTCACATGACTAACTTTATCACATAATACAATGAAACAAAACGGCTGCATAAGATTCAAAGAAGTAAAATTGCTTTGCTATATTCTAGGCCTAGAAATTGTGATGGATTTTTCGACAGTACTCCTCTTAGACCGAGCCCGCATTGCCTGCCAGGAAAAAGTCTAGTTCATTTCCAGGGCCGCGGGCATACTCGTTCTCTGCCAGCTGCTCCAGGAGACTCAGAAACGGGTCCTTTTCCTCGCCTGCGACGGTGCCTCCAGCACTTCCATCGTTGCTACGGCCGCCGGGGCTGTGCTGGAGGACGACGCCGCCTTGTGCTTGTTTGCCAGCGGCGTTTCCGGTGCCTGCAGCACCACCAGACTCGTCCACAGTCCAGGGTGACGGGCTTGAAAAGGCGTTGGCAGGCATGGTTGCGAACATCGGATCATAGCCGCTGAGCTCAACATGATTACCGCCTTGGCCCATGCCCCCCGGACCCATGCCCCGGTTGGCACCAGCCATCGTCGCTGATCCAGTACCGGACACGGTCGCATTGCCGGCAAGTGTGGCAAAGTTAAAACCGGGGCTGAACGGTGTCCCTGAAGGCAGTGACTGCTGTTGCTGTTGCTGTTGCTGTTGCTGCTGTTGCTGCTGTTGCTGCTGCTGCTGCTGCTGCTGCTGCTGCTGCTGTTGTCCCTGTGTTTGGTGTTGCATGCCCATCTGCTGGCCAAGTGAGAAGGTAGACAAATCGCCCATCGTAGACTGGTTATCGGTTCCTAGCATCCGTTCATTGAGGCTCGTGGTAGCATGTGAAATGGAGGGCGTCATGGTGCTTGGCGATGCAAGGTGACCCGTGTTGTTATGGGACGAAAAGGGTGCAGCTGAGTACGGGCCTTGCTGCTGAAGCGATGGTGTCTGCATGCTGTGAGGTGTTTGCATGCCGCCCGTTAGGTTGTTGGCGCCAGAGCCGTCGGGGAGCACAATCGCCGGGACCGTTTTCCGGCGCTTCAGGCTGGGCCGCTCAGGGATGACGACGTCCATGGCGCCGTCCCCACCGCTGCTACCATTTGTGTTTACCGTGTCGTTGGCCGTGCCGCGGAAGCCGACCTTTGTCGTGTAGAGGTTGTGGCCTGCATAGGAGTCGGGCGCAAAGTCAATGAGGACGTCTGCCAGGATGAGATTGGAGGCGTCGAAGTTGAATGATGGACCACCAGGACCGCCGATGTTGGAGTACCGATCAAAAAAGTCTTCCAGCTGGAACACGGGCGAGTACCGCATGGGGCTGTTCGAGACGGTCTTGACAAGCTCTGTGTGCGCATTGTAGATGCTTTGCAGTGTTTGACGGTGATGCTGGACACAAGCCCAGGCATGGCGCATTTCGGCCATGTGCTGCATCTCGCGGGATAGGAACTCGGCCGAGGCAGCAAAGATGCCCATCTCGCTGCCGGCGGTGTTCTTGTTGTAGTGTGCTCCATGAATGTGCACAGTGCCGGCAGTACAGATACAGTATCCTACAAAGCCCGGCCACTCAATCTGTGGCATCTGCTTGCCGAGCTCTGTGAGTTCGGCGATGGCGTTGGCATGCAGGAAACACATGTTGGTCGCCTCGATTTGCCACGACTGGTGCTGGCCAGTGCCAGACAGCTCGGCGAGGTCGACTGGGAGGAAGGGTCGGTAGATGAGACAGTGGATGAGGTGGTAGATGAGCTTGCTCATGACAAGGACGGTCGCGTCGGGTTGGCTGAAGAGTGTCTCGACACTGGAGAAGATGTCCTGTGCGCCGGTAGCCCAGACGTCAAGGTCCTGGCGGATTTTAGACAGGTTGGACAGCGAGTGCCAGGGAAAGTGAGAATCGCCTTTGACGCCGCCAGCGGCGAGATAGCGATTCGTGATACCGAGGATCCGGCTGATGTCGATGAGCATACCGCTGCCGCCTTGCAGCTTCTTGCCGGCGCCGTTCTGGAGGTACTGGAGGTTGTATGCAGTCTGGAAAAAGTCGCCGTCAACAGGCATCGATGTCGCGCTGTTAAGCCAGCTCGGCAGTCGGAGGAAAATTGTGCTGTCGTGGATAAGTGATGGCCGTTTTGAGCCGCAGGCCATGAACCGGTCGAGCAGATAGCATGTCCAGAAGAGACGCCTCCGCATTTCGCGCTCAACAGGCATCACTCTTGCGTTGGCGTCCATTTCGCGGTGTAGCTCAAGGGCGACTGCCATACCGATGGCGTTTGCTGCCATTTGTTAGTAAACTTGAATAGTCAAAACTTCAAGCAATAGGGGGGGATAGGCCATACATAAGAGCATGTATGCTTTCTTTCCCTTGCCGGAAGCAACAAAGGCAAGGGCAAGTAGCAGTAATGTTTGTAGGCAGTCTATTGACGGTTCGTCGACGTCAATTTCCGCACGGGCTCGCAGAGCGTAGTCTTCGCCGAGGCGGACTGCTGCTTGGTAGCCATTTGGGTTAGGAGTGTAACTGGATTCGTTGTTAATTTTGATTTCTGAAGACTGCGGCACGTTGAGGTTGCTTGAGAGACACGAACCGTGATGCAAGTGCGCAGACGGAGCCCAGAAGGCATGATGGAATTTGACCAAGCTGCAGCCGTTGGCGGAAGGATGACTCGTCGAGGATGTGGAAAGGCTTCGCATGAGAGCGAGTGAAGTAGGTGTGGAGAAGAGCGTCGATTTGCACTGGAGGTGTGTTGTCCTGTTGTTGTTGAGAGGAGGAAGATGCTTCTGCGTCCTTCTTCGGTTTTGCTGCTGGAGTAGGCATTTCTGAGCCCTTGGATTTTGATTGTTTGCGAGGTTGTTCGGTCATCGGAACATCGGTGGCGGGCGCTTTTGAGCTTGGAGATGTCGAGGATTCTCCAGCATTTGCTGATGAGGTAGCTGCTCCTGGTGACTCGTCTGAACTTGGCGAGATGCCGCTGCCGCTTCCAGAACCTACGCCACTGGCTTCACTTCCCTCAGCTCCACCATCGTCGCCTCCCTTCTCCTTCTGGTCCTTAAGTTGTTGCTCAAGACCATCAACACGCTTTAGTAATGCTTCAAGAATATCTGTTTTCGGTCCTCGCTTCTTAGGGACAGCATCTAGAGTAGGGGGTGGTTAGATGTACGTTCTGGGGTTTGCAAAAGCAGCTTGATGTTAGTAGGACTCACCGTATATACAGGCGCATTGGAATACCTGGCAAGCCTCGCAAGCAGGTCGTAGTCTGTTACACTTGATCTAAGTTGGGGGAAGGGCAAGTTAGATAATGTCTGATTGTAGTGGGCGCTTTTTTAAAAAAAAAATCGACAATGGTGAGGGTTTCTTACCTTGCGCTTTCGACAAGATTTACAGTTCATGGACTCCCGCGGTTCGTTTGTGAGACGCCGGGCGGGGAGTCGCTCGATGCCTACCTGTGGTCGAGACATAACGACAGGCCGTGCACTGTGAGATAGGAAAGGTGCCACCGGTGGGTGTTCGACGACTGAGACTGACATGCCCGAGGTCATAAGGACTATTGTAGATCGGACGAGCGGCGCATCCAGGGGGGCGATATCGGGGTAAAAGTATCTCGCGCGGCTCGGTGAGTTTAACGTGAGAAATCACTCGGCGTGTGTTTGAAAAAGTTTGATATTGCAGTGCAGTTTCAAACGTTTTAAGAAGTCCTGCCTTCAAGTCGGTTTGAGCTTGTTGACCCGGCGCCAGGCAAGGAGCTGGGGATCCGAAAACCAGGAAAGAGAACAAGAGATGGGACGAAATGAGGTTGTGGCCGGATATGCCGATTTAAAGACCCCTCAGAAGGCTCGAGACGCTTAAACGCGTCGGAACGGCAAAGACTCGAGATGAATGGCTGGCTATAAAAAGCCTTCGAATGTTCTGAAGCGAAGCGGTGATCTGTTACTGGCTGAGTAGACTCGACGCCTCGCTGCCGGCAGCCATGCTCGTGGAACATACAGCAGACCTTTCGGAGTGGGGATGAGAGAGCGCGCCGACAAGAGACGAATGAGATCCGTAGGAAAACCGTAGGAGCCGTACGTAGGAAGGCGCCGTGGCTGTGGCGCTCACGGAAACGGGAGCTGAGTTGGCGGGGGGAAGAAGACGTCTCGGATTGTGCGGTCTTGGAAGCTGAGAAGTTGAGAGGTTGAGATGAGGATGGAATGACGAGGGAGGAGCCAGACAGAAGATGCAAGGAGGTGCCGGCCGAACACTTATGGGGCTTGAAAAGGTTCAGGGAGCTCCGGGTACGTGCTTCCCCAAGGTTTGGTAATGGGGTTGTGGCAAGGAGGTGACCCTACGCGGGAGGACGGCCAGGTTGGAGTGAGCCAGGGTAAATAGCAAAAGGTTGCGTCTTGCATCTGGGGGAGGGGGTGTGGCAAGGCAAGGCAAGGTAAGGCAAAGCAATGGACAGGAGAAAGATCCAGGGATTAAGTGAGAGGAGGAGAGCAAGGCCGAACGAGACGCTGTGCCTGTCTGTGACTGGACGAGAGGATCAGACGAGCAGGGGACGAAAATGCTTCTGAACGAAGACGGAAGCGAATGTCTGAGTGAGAAGGCCGAGCAGACTGACAGAACTGGACAGGACAGGACAGGACTGAGAGGGGAAAAAGAAACGTCCCAAGTCGGTTGTGCCGCTTTAGGATTTTCTCGGACGTGCTTGTAAAGTGCAAAGTCTGTGGGAAATGCGCAAAGTGTGGAGAGGTACACAATTAGGCATTGAGAGGTGGAGAGAGACACAGAAAAGAGACAAAGTGACAAAAAAAAGACGAGGAAAAAAAGACCAGGAAAAGGGTGGTAGCGATCGTGTCCGTAGTGGTGCTAGAAGAGGAGGGGGAAGACCGATGCAAAGAATGGCGAGGTGGAGGGTCGCAGTGGACGGGGGGTGACTCTGTATGCACCTGCGGGCCTGTTCCCCAGCGAAGAGAGATGAAAGGCCTTGTGCGGTGTATTCCGTCGGTGAGAGGGCGAGACGAAGAGGAGATGAGAGGGGTGCCCATTGACAAACAGAAAAGAAGAGAGAAGCTGCTCAAAACGAAGGCAGAATGCTGGCGACCAATGGCTCTGCCGCTACTGCTAAAAGGTGTCTCCGCAAAAGAGAATGGGGAAGGGAGGAATACTGGAGGGAAGGCGAGAGCGAGGCAGAGAGGCACGAGGGCAATCAAAACGGATGGAAAATGGAGGGTTGGAAAATGAGGAGAGAGTGGAGGCCCGGGGTCTGCTTGGTTTAGGGCCGCGTGAACGCTAAACAGCGAGACAGCTAAGGCCAGAAAGAGGCATGGACATAACTGGAGAAGCAGTGCGTTCTGGAAGTCGAGTCGTAAAGCTAGCGCCGCTGGAGGATCGAGAGTCGAAGGGGGTCTTCTTAGAAACTTGCGAGCGGAGAGAGGGCAGATAGACCACCAACATCCGTCAGTCCTTGCAAGGGAAGAGGCCCGCTTGGAGGACTGCCTGACTTGGTGACTGTCGTGAAAGTATTCTGGGAGCTCCGCTGACCCGCAACAAAGAATGGAAACACGGCTTGGAAACCTCAAAGAATTCAAAGAGATGCGTGCTGGTCCACGTTGTTGGGGACCCTGTCAGATCCGAATGGACGGTGGCTCTATTGATCTGCTGCAGAATTGGGGTTCCACGGGCAGCGACGTTGCCCTCGTCTGTCATGTATGGCTATCTTCGGCTGTCTGGCTTCTTCTGTGCGTCGTATTTGCGTTGTATTGACTGCCAATTTGTTAGAAATGCCATCTTTGCCAGAAAACAATAAGGTAGACTGCGAGAGTGATGTTACCGGCTTCAAAAATAAGACTGTCGCGCGCACGCGTCCTCGAATCCTTCAAACCCGGAAACAATAGCCAGAAAGCAAGATGACGGCTTCTTTGAGAATAGGCGCGACGGCCAGGCCAAGGCGGCTCCTCTTCTTCCAGATGCGATATGCTGTCTTTTGAGCATGTCTCTTTGCGGCAAAAGTTGCTCAGTTAATCAACAGCGGCCGCCGGCCTGGGCTGGATGTTGTAAGTAGCTGAAGAGGGATGGCCCTTGTCGGCCGCCTCATAACGGAGTTCGTTGCTCGGGGAGAAAGTGGTTATTCGAGGCAGCCAGCTGAGTGACTGAATGACTGGCTTGATGCAAAAGTATGTGTTTACAATGTCCTGTTTACGAATCTCAGGTATTTGGAAGCTCAGGGGGCTTGATTCTTTTGCTCCTGATAGCTCCTTCCATGTTTGATTCTCTTGTTTGGAAGGCACGACCAAGACCGTTTGATGCCCTGGTTATTCCTTCCCTAATTAGACACCGGAAACATAATTTCAGTTAAGAAAGGTCTTCGATTGCTCTGTCTTATTTTGGATTTTCGAGACATGCAACAAAAGGCAAGAGCACTCCGTGTAGTCCGTCGCGACTGCCGTCACAGCCTCGGCCTCGATATCACGAGGCCAATCCCCATACATTTGAAACATCATCGGCTCGGCTCCCATACAAAACGCGACTGCCGACAATGACAAAGATAGAAACAACAAGACATCCGACAAGAAAAAAAAGCCTAACGTGTCGATTTGCCTACATCGTTCGTCTGTTCAAACGGGTCGGGTCCGCTTGTGGCGTTTTCCTGCGCCGCATGGTGGTGACACAAGAGACAACACAACAAACGCAAAAGGCGTCCAGATGGCGGCCAGATGGTAGCCGTATTGTGAGCTTGGGGGATATTATGAGCGCCCAACGACGTAGATGGCGTCCCGTTTGTCTTCGTCGTCTCGTTCACCATGTTTCACCCATGTCCCGATCTCGACTGTCCCCCGATATCCATCTATCTCAGACCGGAGACTTGCTGTGTTTGGCGCATCATGAGAAACGTTGGAGGAGACAGAAACAACAAAGTGATGACGCGGATAGACGACGGGCGCTCGCCGCCTCCATATAAACGAGGCTTCCGGTGCACGCTGTGTGCACACATACCCCTCGAACGTGGCCGGGGTACAGTTATTTCCCCTTTCCCCTTTCCCCATGTTGTGTCACCGCCCTGACATGCTGTGTAAGTACAGCCCGCGGTTCCGATTGCATTCTGAGTTTTTCTGTGCTTGTCTGTGCCTACTTGTCTCGCTTTCAAATGCTATTTTCCCTCTGGCAAGCCTTAAAATAATGTAAGTTTTCGTTTCATATCCGACCACACGTAAGGCTTTGTCATGGGCCCTGTCCTCTCTTGTGTTCTCTGGGGATCTGAAAATCTGAAATCAAATGAGATCCGAGTCGGGTACTGCTTTTGTTATCTTGTATTTTTATTTTATTTCCATCCCTACAGCCTTTTACACTGCCACGAGTATGTCCACAGTGTATGTGCCACGCTGCCTGCTTGGTGTTCGGGCCACTGCAAAACCAATAAGAGACAGGAAGGCTTGTACGACTGTGATGAGATAAATAGACCTTACACAACACAGGCCTTGTTATGAATTGTAATGAGTTGTTCTTCATCCAAAAATATGTCTGCCGCCTTAGCTTTGAGAGGCTATGCTATGGTGATAGCAATACATACAAAACAAACAATGTCCAGTTCGCAGTCCCTTATTTCGTTTTCTATTTCTATTTTCAGTCCATTACCGCTACCTTTGCCTTGTGAGGAGACGCTTTTTAAAATTGGACCACTCTCGTCTAATCATCGCAAGTATTCCTCATGGTTTTTAGAGTCCTTGTTCGCCTCGGAAACCCCATTCATCGACAGCGCGAGAGAGAAAACGCTAAGAAACGACCGAACAAAAAGACCGCTCTGGATCGAACGTGATAAGCTGCATTGTTAGGTGTATTCGCAAGTATAGAATGCAAGTCTTCTAGTCCGACATACGGAAGCTCGTCAAGCAGCTAACGAGAAAAAAGTTGCATGGAAAAATTTCACACAGGCACATGCACTCTAATGCGATGCGCAGGAGAACAGAACCTCAACAGCTGCCGCGTCATGCCATGTAGCCACTGTCAGTGTGCTGTGTTGTGAGGGGGAAAGAGGGAAACTGGGTTTGAACAGTTGGGGTCCAGACGACGCTTTCGCGCTTTCTCCATGTCTGATACCACCAACCTTCGTCTGAGGTGTGGAGGTGAGCATGGAGAAGAAGTTCCTAAAGAGGTAAAGACCCGGAAAAATTGTATTTTCCCACCAGTCATGATGCTTCAATCTTTCCACTTACAGCTTCTCCATACCAAGTAGCTCCCCAGTCTAATGTGCGCGATCTGGGGACGAGGGGCCACTAGCTTTGGCGCTGTTGGTGAAGGAGCGTGGGCCACGAGGTGAGTTGGGGGTTAAATGTTTGCTGGCGGCACAGGGGCCCAGCAATGCAGTGAAATTCGCAAAAGAAAAAGAGGTGCAGGAAAGGGCCGATATTCAGAACGGCCTCGTTGGTAGGCATATGCGCAGAAGTGTGCTGCTGCGACGCGCTTGGCTATTCTCGCGTCGAGGCGATCGAGGCACTCTCTGTATATCTGGTTTGGTAACGACAGAGGATATGAAAATACAGATCAAAATCATGATCGTGGCGATTCAATTGGAACAAGGAATTCTAGACAAACTGTCGTGACGACGAGTGGTGTATGTGTCTATATATGTAGGAGGATACATGAATGGGAATCTGATGGCAAAACAGCCGTAATGTCCAACATAATATGAAACAATATATGATAATCAAAACATGATAAACAAAAGAAGAAGAAGAAAGCCGCTCTTAAAATGGACTCCGGCCGCCAGCTAAGCGAACAAAGCTGTAGGGGACGTTTTGCCCAACAAGCAGCCTCAGAGTCTCCACCGTCGTGAAGGCGTTGACATCAGATGAGCCATAGACTGCAAAGCCGCTCTGCTCGGCGACAACACCAGGGTCGCCTTTCCGTGATGCAAAGGAACCGCTGCTCGAGTCGGCTGCGAGGTCGAGGAACACTTTGCGTGTGCTGCTCGCCATGGCCGATGCCTCGGCGTTGTCGGACGGCGGCGGCTTGTTGGAGCCAAACACACGAAGCAGCAGCCCGACCAGGTTGCCCTTCTCCGGGGCCAGGGCACTGACAATGACGAACGGAGAGGCCGAGTCGTCATGGGCGCCGACCGTCCGTGCCTTTTGTAGGCTCTCGAGCGAGTTGAATGGCTCAATAATAAGGTCACCGGCCAGCGCTGGCGGAGTCTTGAAGCCGACCGTGTAGACCTTGCTAATACGAAGCGCACCAAGAGCGAATATGGCGCTGGCAGCATCGTCCGAGGATGAAGCAAGAACGACGGCAGTCCGGCCAAAGTAGGCAGAGGGAGCAAGGTCGCGGGTGAGTGTGCTCAGAATACCGCGCCATGAAGCGTTGTCGAAAACAAGCTGTGTGTTTGGTGGCAGGGCGCCGTTGCCACCAAGGCCAGAATGACTATTGTTTCCATTGGTGCTATCGTTTTGGTGGTGATAGGGGCTGGATGGTTCTGAGACCTCAGTCGATGTTGGCGGCGAGGTGGATGGTCGTACAATAACGGTATCAAAAATACCGATGACGCGGGCGGCTTCCGTCAAGATCGGCCCAGACCCGTCTCCCAGCGAGGAAAAAAAGGTGCTCTTGGAGATAAGGCTGGCGTAGGACAGCGGTGGGTGAAGATATGCGCCGCCAAAATTCTTCTGGTTGCACCAGGTCTCCACACGGTTCGGGCCTTTTGGCTGCTGTTCCACGACAGCGAACTGGTGAGGAAGCCCGAGCTCATTGAAACATTTGACATAAAACGGTGCCTGCGGTGTTCCGCTGCGGCTCGACGGGCTTGTGATGCCATATATAATCTTCTTGGGGAGCTGGCCGAGCATCGACAGCGCAGCATTTGTTTCGGCCGCACTCATCTGTCCAGGCGCGGCAATGACGGGGAGCAGTGGGTGTGTGATGGGAGAGAAGACGTGGTTTTGTGTCCGAGAAAACTGACCCATCTCACCCATGTTAACAGCTGACAGTGGTGGTCCATTCGGAAACTCTGCGCGGATCTTGGAGCGGAAGTATTCGAGCTCAAAGTTTTCGTTACGGTCGTTGGTGTTGGCAATCATCTTGACGATGTCGGCGTACTTGCACGACTCGGCGTAGATGGTTTGTGCCTCTGGCGTTGGCCATTTCAGTGTGCCAAAGAAGTCGTGGTAGGCAGACATGATGCGGCTGTTGCCACGACGTTCGTATAAAGCTTTCCGGATGGTCTCGGGAAGCCACAGCTCGACGTCAATGTACTCCACGCCCCACTGAATGGCGCGGTACAGGTACTGGTAATACAAGTCTGGGTTGTCCATGGGGAAGCGGCCGTTCTCGCGTTGGCAGCGTGTTGTGAGGATGATGGGCAGTTCGGTCCGCTGCCGCAATGTCATGACTTGCTCGCCTACGTAACTGAGGCTGGGAACTGCTGCAAAGGACCCATCGGCCAGTGGCTCTTTCAGCAAGTCGACACGGATTTCGACGGCATCGGATCCAACAGTCAGGATGTCGATGTTGGGAAGTGCAACGCGAACGTCGGGGAATGTGGTGGAGATAAAGTACGTCCGTGGCTTGTCCATGAGCGTCTGGTGGTGGTTGATTTGGCCGAGAGTAAAGGAGATGAATCGTGAGAGATCACGGCGAAAGAAGGGAGCGTTTGTGTAAAGGAACTCGTAGTCACACTGCTCAGAGAGAATGCAGTCTGGTGGCATGCCCAAGCTGGCACAGTGTGCGTTGATGGCGACCACCAGGTCTTGGTTTCTTGAGGCGATATCCGTTTTGGCGTTGTCTGCGTAGATTCCAATCACGCGTTCCTGGTCTGCTATTGATATGGCCTCAAAATTTGGCCGTTTGCAGAATGGCTTGCCGAGAACTTCGGCGAAAACCGAGACAATCTCGTCCTGGTCTCGTCCATAAACGATGACGGCGATGCGTGTGTCACCTCGTTGCGGGCCGCTGCCGAATTTGCTGCCGATGGCAAGACCGGACATGGGAACAGAAGCATCGAGAGATGGTTCTGTAGCAGATGAGCCATCGGACGGGCCCTCTGGCTCTCTGATATCCATCACGTCGTTCGTGACGGTGGTTTGCCGTGGTACGCCTGTCGGCACAGAAGGCATCTGCTGGACGGCAGCCATGCTTTCTGGCCGGCCGAGTCGATATATCGCCGGTGAGATCTATGAGAGGTCGTCGACAGTTGTCCGGTTCGCTGTTTCTGTCTACTCAATTTTCCGTGTAAATCAACTGCCGATTGTTATAGTTTTGTGAAACAAAAAGCTGATTTCGTAAAAAAGAATATATGCATATCCTGTCGTCCAATGTCTGGTGTAACTGTGTTGCCGTGTTATGAGAAAATGTCCGCGCCCTGATCAGGATATGAAGCGGCCTTCGTCGAACAAGTCGCAGCAGCGCAAGTGTGTAAGACGAATGCTGGAACAACAGGCTAAGCCGTAAGTCGACAGGCAGTCTTGAAGAACAAAAGGCGGAATTTGTGTGAATGAAAAGGTGGAATAGTTCGGGTGGAATATCTTGGTTGCAGGTGGAATATTTGATACAGCCGGAATATTAACGTGATATTGGGGGGATCAGAAAGAGAGAGAGATGAGAGAGAGAAAATGGCAGAACGTTGCACTGGAGAAACAAAAGTGACTGTAGCCAGCATGAAATGGTGGGTGCAACTCGGGGGCAAGCGCTGTGAGAAGCGAGACAGGTAGATGGACAGGAAGACGGAAAGGCAGAGAGAGGGAAGAGGCAGTTTGAGAGAGAGTGTGGCAGAAGGTGGGAGTGAAGCGGGTCGATGAAATAAGCGCTTTGATGGGTATGGAGCCTGGCCGGGACAGCTGGGGAGATATTCCGCCTTCGTGGGGAGGTGTGCTTCGCCTGCCAGCAAGCGAGTCGCAACGGTGCCGCGAGAGGCGGTGCAGGAGATGCAGGTAAGAGACCAAAGGCAGAACGGGAAGATGGCTGGCCTGGCCTTACAAGAACATAAAAACACAGAAAGCAAAAGATGGTCGGCGGAGGCGGTAAGGCCGGCCGCTAGGCGAACGAGGGATTGGGAGCCCGGGAAGGGGAGAAAAGGTAGATAAGGCGAGCGGGAGAAATTATTAGTGGTCCAGGCAAGACGGTGCGATGCGGACCAGCTATGGGGTGCTCATGTACGTGTCGGGGATGGTAGAAGAAATTCTTCCAAGAAAGTTCATAAGCTCGGCGAAGATCACGGCCGCGCGCAGTATTCAAATTCCGTGGAGGCGAGTTGGGCCAAAGGAAAGCCAAGAGCGTAAGTGAGGAGAAGAGACGGAAATTGTGAGTCCAGAAGGCTGACCTCGGGATGAGAGCTGGTGTGGTCGTGGACACGAGCTGTGTGGATTGGTGCTGTGTTTTGGCGATGGCGATGTTCGGAGACGATGGATGGGGGATCGCAAAAGAGGGGGGAAAGGGCGTTTGATATGCGTAGGCCAGGGGCAGGCGCTTTAAAGAAGGTCGCTCTTTCCGATTCTGTGAGATGCAAGTTGCAGCAATCGCAGGGCAAGAGCACCGGTCGTCTATGGCATGGCCCAGTCGGACGCAGTTTCCTAGACGGGGACGGAAGCGTTGGATGAGAGTGAGGAGGCTTTGGGAAGGTGTTTGCTGTTTCGCTTCGCAGGAAGGACCGCCTGGCTGCGATTTCCTGTTTCGTTTCTTCCAGTCTTGTGGGGTTTCACGTGGTGCAGGCGAGTGGGCGATTCAGGACCTTCATCGTCGCCAGTCTGGGAGAACCGGAGGGAGGTGGTTTATGCTGTTGAAGAAAAAGAGGAGGACCTCAATCAATCCATCACCCGTTGTCTGGAATTGCGCAAAGGGAATAGTTAGGATCCGGGGTGCCAAAATATTACGCCGATGGGAGGCCAGACTTTTTGCGCACAGCTGTGCTTGGCGAGCTTGGGTTGCTTGGGTACCTCACACTCTTAACACCCAAAATACGCTCCGTACTGCCGGTTTAACGCCTTCAATTGGAGGAAGCAGCGACCCGGCCTTTCGATCGTATGGGGCAGCTCATACGCATAGGGAAAGAACAGGGGGTGCGCCTCTCACTGCGCCGTAGCAGTGGCAAGAAGCGAAAAGCGCATTCCCCGCCCCTAGGAAGTGCTCCTCATAAGAGGCAACCTGCCAACCCATTAAAATCGCCATTAAAATAGCCGTTCCACTCCCACCCCGCAGAGAAATAATAGGGCCTCTGGGCCTGTCTGTGCACTACGCCTGGCTGGGCTAAGCTTCTTGCCTTCTGAAGTTAGGGAAGTCGCGACGGGGATTTGCTCCAATTAGTAGCCAAAAGAGGAAAGAGGAAGAAGCAAAATGATTTGGGGGAAAGAACGACCTTGCGACACGCGAGGCAGCTCGAGGAAGGCACGACTCCGCGGGGGAAGGAAACACATTGTAAACACGCAAATTGTGACAAAAGAGCCATCCATCATCCATATTCCACGACCGATATCCCACGGCCACAGACCACATGCCAACAACGGGTGCATGCTCCGTCCTTGTCCACGGGCCCCGAATTGTTCCACCACAGACGCACGAAGATCCGTTGGATCTGCCAGGGTCTCCTTCAACCCTTCCCTTGGGCCTGCTGCCGCAAGAAAGAAGGAAGAAAAGGGACAAGATTGCGGCTGGAAACCAGACAAGAAACAGCCAGGACCCAGAAGACGCGGGCCGCCCTACGCAGTGATAAGAGTCGGGCGTTGTCTTGCACAAAGACGCACTGCACTGGGCCTGGCCACTCGTGAGCGAATACGAGCTTCCGTGGTAAGATGTCTATTGTTACCTTGCTCGAAAGGAAGGCAATCCGAATGGCCAGCGAGATCTTGCAGGACACCACCAGCCATCTGTGTCAGTGGGAATACACGGAGAACTTGGCGAGAGCGAGTTGTCGTGGGATGTTGCTGTGTCGTTGTCTCTCAACGATATGAAGTGCATTGTCGGCAGAAGACATTTCCTGGATATTGCCCAGTCTCAATCGGAAGAAGTACGGCAGTAGAGAATATCGGGCATATGTCCCGGAGATCGACAGCCGGCGTTCTTTTTGGCCCTTCTTTTGATTTTCTACTCTGTCTTCAAGATCAGTATCGGATCCGTCACTAACACGCTTTCTTTTCCCTGTCTAGATTTGGTTCTGAGTGGCCGCCTTCCACCGACTGTCGAATGTCTCTGACAGCAAAGGACCAGGGGACAGGGGGAGAGTTTGCCCCGGGGTGTTTGTGGGTTTGTGGGTTGATTGCTCTTTTGCCCCGTCCAGTCGACTGTCAGTGTTCGTCGGAGGGTTGTCTTCCCCGAGCGGGACGACCAGAGGCAATGCAGAGAGAAGACCAAAAATCCACCACGACAGAACACGACAGAACGACAAAACAACTTCAGTTTGAGAACAAAAGAGCACCAACAACCCACAATCGCAACCAAACCGGCGTGCCGTGCGAGGCTGGCTGCTACCGGGTTGCCCCACACGCTAATGCTCCCAAGAAGCCTCAAAGACAGTTTCGCAGGACTCCCCAGTGCTGGGCAAAGGACGAAAGATTCTCCGCCAATGAAAGGCAGTCAAGCGGTGCTGGTGACCGAGGCTCCACGAGATCTGACATTTGTGATATGGGGTACTATTACTGCCCGGCAATCGAGAAAGAAGGAAAGAAAAGGTTGTGAGATTGTGGGTTCGTGGGTCAAAAAATGATCCAAGAGGACAGAGACGAGAAAGCTGCCAAAAAAGCACCTGGTGCAACTAGCCGACTTCCGGCTTCTTCACGACCTGTGTCGAAAATGGCAATGCTGTGTATTTTCACAGGTGCAGCATATTGTTAATTGGGGCTGCAAGACGGACATTGGCATCGAGCCAGACAGTCCAGTCTAGTACGAAATCTCATGCAAAAAGACAAATTGCTTGCATGGACATGAGGGGGCTGGCCGTGCTCAAGAATACGTCGAAGGCATTTTACGAGTGCATTTTGCCGACAGACGGTGACACAGCAAGCCAGAAAGGGACTTATACGAACGCCCATCCCCACTTGCAGAAAGGTGGCTTTCTTCTGTGTCCCTGTGTCTCTGCCTGTGCCTGTCAGTGTCGTTTTGCTACCCGGCTTGCGGTGTCCTTGTGTCTTTTAATAGCATGGGGATATGGACATGCAAGGGGCGACACACGACACAGGGATCGAATGAAAAAAAATGTCCGACGGGAAGGCCGCCTTTTCTTTTCTCTTTTCTGTTTCTGGATCTTCTCCAAATTAATCCCTATTCACACTGCCCCTTCTGCTGCAGTCTTCCCACTGTACTTACGATTTTTTACGACCATTCACAAGCGAAATGGAGCCATTGTCCCTTCGCAGGCAGCGAGGATCACTTCCCGTTTGTCCCCATGGAGGGACAATCCAACAGGCTGGACGCCGGCGACGGTACAGAACCGTGTCCAAGACTTACATCCGACACCCAACTTACAACTCCAGAACGATATCGGCCTGTTTGCTCCCAAGCCGTTTCAAGTGTTTCTATTCTTGGGAGTCGGGAAGTTTCGAGACGGGTTGAAACAATGTGCAGATCAACAGTCTCATCTAAAACTAAGAGAACCGTCATTATCCTCACATGTCCACCAAAAACGGCATCAGCTCAATTATCTTCGGTCCCGACAAATGCCATATTATTTTCTGTCTAGCCTTTTTTCTTCTTCTTTCTCTTTCTTCATCTTTCCTTTCTTCAGTCTCAGCAAGACTATCTTGCCATTGTGGGTTGAAGACGCAGCTTTTTGTTTCACAGGCGAGGTTGACAAGTGTCAAGATTTCTCAGTCGAGATTTACGGTTGAAAGGCAAACCATCTTCGACGTATCTATTCCCGACAGTCGAGTGTCTATGAGTCGGCAATATGGCAGGGTGTGTAACCATCTCGGTCAATAACACGTTTTTCTTTCTCTTTTTCTTACGAGCACGGGCGGAGTCAGAACGGAGCGGCAGTCTGCCATGATAGTGCCGACTCCGCATCCTTTTCCCCCTGCGCAATTGCTAAAAGCCGAGAAACAACCAAGGGCCAGCCGGCCGGCCTTAACAGAGCTTGGAAGAGAGTGGGAACGCAGAAAGCGGATGTCGATGTCCGGAAACGTCCCATCAAGGGGCTTGGCCCGCACTAAAAAAGAAAGAGCAGGGCGGACAGAAAAGAACAAGTCGGTGACATGACTCAAGGCAACTGGTTTTCAAAAGAACAGACTTTGTCTTCAATTCAATTGAAACATTTTCAGTGTGCAAACATCTTCAGATCTTCAGAAAACAGAGCATCACGAACGACAACAACAACCTCACTTTGTGGCGCTTTTATCGCTCCTTATCCTCCAATCTCACTCAATCTCACCCACCACCCACCACCCACCACCCACCACTCACTTACAGCCATGCCGAAGCTGTTTGACCCCGCGCCGGAGCCGGTGTCGGAGCTGGGCCGGTTCCGCATCTTGTCGACGACGTCGAGTCTGCGAGTGTCGCCGCTGGCACTGGGTGCGATGTCGATCGGCGACGCATGGAACGACTTCATGGGCAGTATGGACAAGGAGGCGGCGTTCAAGCTGCTAGACGGGTACGTGGAGAGGGGCGGCAATTTTATCGACACGGCCAACAACTACCAAAACGAGCAGTCGGAGACGTGGCTGGGCGAGTGGATGACGGCACGGCAGAACCGTGACCAGATTGTGATTGCGACCAAGTTCACGTCGGACTACCGGTGCTACGATGTCGGCAAGAACAAGAGCCCCAACAACTCTGGCAACGGGCGGCGCAGCATGCGCAACAGCCTGAAGGATTCGCTGCGCAAGCTGCAGACGGACTACGTCGACATTTTCTATCTGCACTGGTGGGACTACTCGACATCGATCCCCGAGGTTATGGACGGCCTGCATGCGCTCGTGCAGTCTGGGCAGGTCATGTACCTGGGCGTGTCGGACACGCCAGCATGGCTGGTCAGTGCGGCCAACACGTATGCCGAGGCGCACGGCAAAACGCCGTTCAGCATCTTCCAGGGGCGGTGGAACGTGATGATCCGGGACATGGAGCGGGACATTATCCCAATGGCACGGCACTTTGGCATGGCGATTGCGCCGTGGGACGTGCTGGGCGGCGGCAAGTTCCAGTCCAAAGCGGCCATGGCGAAGCGCGCGGCGCAGGGCGAGGGGCTGCGGACACTGTTTGACACGCCGACGGCAGGACAGCAGTCGGCCGAGGAGCTGGCCTTTAGCGAGGCACTCGACAAGGTCGCAGCAGAGCACGGCGTGGCGTCGGTGACGACGATTGCTCTGGCGTTTGTGCTCTCCAAGGCACCGAGGGTGTTCCCCGTGCTGGGCGGGCGCAAGATTGAGCACTGGGACGACAACATCCGGGCGCTGACGATCAAGCTGACGGACGAGCAAATCGAGTACCTGGAGAACGTGAAGCCATTCGACTATGGATTCCCGCACGACTTTACGGGCCGGGACCCACTGATTACGGGCGTGTCGACGGGCCAGGTGGCGATGGGGTCCAAGGTGGACTACTCGCAGCCCTTGACGCGGCGGATCTGAGTCTTTTCGCAAAGAAACGCAAGGATAGAATGTATATAACAGGCTCGGTTAGAGGCTATGATGAAATGATACGATATATATTTTGGAATATACAAAGGAAAGAAAGAAAGGCTCGCTCTAATTTAGACCACACCAGCCCTCACAGCTCGGATGGACTATCATGACGGTGATAGACTCGTGTCCCTCCTACCCACGTCTCACGCACTCTCATACTCCGCAGCTCCTCAAGGTCATACTCGCCCAGTGGCCGATCCAAGACGACCCAATCCGCCAGTGCTCCAGGCTGGATCACACCAGCCCGTCCCTCCAAGAAGGCACCGTATGCAGGGCCCTGTGTGAAGCCCACCAGAGCCTGGTGCAGCGACAAAGCCTCGTCTGGGTACCACGGCTCCGTCGTTCCGTTGGCACCCAGTCCGGTATGCGGGCTGCGCCGAGCCACGGCTGCATAGATACCCTGGGACGGGTTGGGCGGCTCAATGGGGAAATCACTACCCAACACGGGTGGCGGCAGTCCGTCTCGGAAGAAGGAGCGCATCCGGTACGCCTCGTCTCTTGTACGTTCCGGGCCGAGTCTCTTGGCGGCATAGGCCATGTCCGACGTCGCATGCGTCGGCTGGATCGACGGCACAATCCCCAGAGCATGGATCCGGGCCTGGTCGTGCAGGTCGATAATCTGGGCGTGCTCGATGCGGAAGCGGAAGCGGTCACGCTGGCAGTCGGCCAGCGGTCCTGCAGGGGGCTGGCATAGTTCCACCAAAGCAGCCTCAAAGGCGTCGACGGCGTACCGGTTGGCCAGGTCGCCAATGGCGTGGATGTTGACCTGGAACCCGGCGGCGGCCCAGTCGTGCGTCAGTTGGGTCAGGACTGACGCATTCACCAACAGAGAGCCCCTGGTGTCCGGGCGGTCGCTGTAGGGATCGATCATGGCGCTGCCCCAGCTGCCGAGAGCGCCGTCGGCAAAGAGCTTGACGCTGCGGATGGACAAGAAATCGCTGCGGCCTTCTTGCTGGCGCATCGTGCTGACGTCGTCTGGACAGAACGTGTTGCGCTCGGCACACTCGACCATGGCATAGACGCGCATGGTCCAGCCCTCGTCGACGTGGCCGGTGCCACTCACACCAGCCAGTTCTTGGTACAGGTGGAGGTCCTCGGGGACGACGCCGGCATCGTGCATCCCGACAAGGCCCATAGCCCGCATCTCGCGCATGGCCGAGCGGATGTACTCTGTTTTTGTCTCTCGGCTGGGCTTCGGGTAGTGCGCCATCACCAGGTCCATGGCGTTGTCGCAAAAGACGCCCAGACCGGGGTCACGGACGATCTCGCCGCCGGGTACGTCCTTCTGGAGGTCGTCCGGCAGCAGGTCGAGCACGGCATTCGACACCCAGATGCAGTGGCTATCCACGCGGTCCAGCATCACATACAGTCCCTGCAGCTCGTCCGTCTTGTCGAGCAGGTCGGCCGTCGGCATGCCGCCCATCAACATCTGGTCCCAGCCGAAGCCACGCAGCCACTTGTCCGGTCCGCCGGTGCCGTCATTTGCGTGAGATGCAAGGTATGCGTGCAGGCGGTGCCGTACGTCGGTGTCGCCAGACGAGCCGAACAGGTCGACGGACGACAAGTACTCGCCGTAAGCAATAAGGTGGCCGTGGCCATCCCACAGACCGGGGATCACATGGCCCTTGATGATGAAGGCTGACGCGGCCGTCTCACTGTCAAGCGACTCGGGTGGTGCCACGTGGGTAAAGCGCCCGTCCTTGACACTGAAGCAGAGAGACCCTTGTCCTGGCTGGTCGTCTGCCAGAGTCGTGACGCTGTCGTAGCAGTAGGTCGAGATTGCCGGTGCCGAGGTTGCCGGTGCCGATGTTGCCGCTGCTGGTGACTGTGTCGGCACCTGCCACGGCATCTCGCCGCCCCGCAGGTACAGACCGGCGAGAGCCAATGCACCGGCTGCTGCGATGCTTGCCGCTCCCAGAGGAGACCATGGCGATTGTGAAACTGGACGTTGAGCTGGAGATGGCGGCTTCTCTTTGTCTCTTTGAGGTCGCGTGTCTGCCATGTTGGCGTTGTGTGTTGGTGTGGGATGCCTGTCGATTAATGTCTGGGGTGCGTGTGCAACCGCCTCACATTGGACATCAATTGGCTGTATCTGGATCGTCCAACCAGTTGGTTGACATTCGATATCGATATTCACAGGTGGAGATGGCCGACGGGAAAGGAGAGAGCTTCGGCAAGAGCTGTGGGTGAGCTGTGGGTGAGCTGTGGTGAGCTGTGGGTGAGCTCCATGTGCCGGTGAGGGGCGCTCCCGATAAGGTACACACCAAGAATGAAAGATAAGCTCAGGCTGTAATCCGTACCGATCGGCAAACCACACAAAAAAATACGCCGTAATACCTACCAGCATGCATTGCACATGCTTCAGATAAACATACATTCTGTTCGCTCTATGCGGTCTCATTCTTGCTTTATGTCGTTTTTAAAAAGACTGTTTGGCGTGCAAGATTGACGGGGGATTTTGGCAGGTGTACCTTCAGACGGGCAGTGCGACGCCGAGTGGGCAGACGTGCAGCAACTACCAGTCGCTGCATCTACCATGCTTGTGTCAGGAAGGAGAGAAGACGAGGACAGTTGGGCGGGAGCTAGAAAGGTCGATCATAACGTATGTATGGTCTGTCTGCGATGTGTCCTGCGAAGGACCATGCAGCATGTAAATATCGGTAATATACAGTTTGAGGTAAAACGAAAAGAGACAAAAGAAGCTTCCAATAACAAGTCCTTTGCCCAACAAAAATGCTTGGATGGTATCCTGAACAAACAAGCAAGAGAACAAGCTATAAAAAAAAAAGAAAAAGACCAAAACTTCCACTCAAGTAATAACCAAAATTGCTAGTGATGCCAAATATGCTGCAAAAAACAAAAACAGATATGCGCAGGGCTCTAAAGGTGCCCCTTCCAAAGATATAAAAATAGTTCTAGTTGCCCAAGATCATAAATGCCGAAATGCCGAAACAGAGATTGCCGGCCCATTAAAAAGAGGAAAAAAAGATGGAAAAGCGAAACCAGATGACTGCATCTAGTTTGGTGTCTTTGCGATGACGGTATTGCCCATCACAAGCACCAAGACGGCGCCGTTGAGGGCACAGATAATGGCAAAAGAAACCCAGACGGCGGCTGTACTGGCCAGTGACACGGGCCCGCGGCGGGCCATGAACATGCCAAGGGCGGCGCAGGTGAAACCCAGGCTGGCCATGACGCCCATAATCACACCGGCATCGACCTCGACGCGCAGCTTGTGCTTGCCCGTCTCAATCAGGATGCTGGCCACGCCCAGAACCACCAGAGCAGCCGTGAAGCAGCCGACAGTGCCCCAGACGAGCATGGACTCGCGGTAGCGGGCGATGCGCTGGTCGTTGATGGAGGGCAGCGCGGCGTAGTGTGTCTCGTAGCCGCGGGGGAAATCGCTGTCGCTCGCAAACGCGTCGTCTTCTTCCGTGCTGTCGTGGTCAACATCGTCGTCGCCGCCGCCGTCGTGGTGGATCTCGACCGTCTCGTTGCCGTTGCTAGACAAGCCGCGTTCTTGGCGCGAAAGCGCGTCAAAGAGGCCGTCGTCGTCGCCGCCGCCGCCGCCGCCGCGGCTACCCAGTGTCGTGCCATAGCTGGGAAAGCCGGTACTGTTGGACAGCAGTGGACCGCGGTCAGCGGCACCCTTGGAGGAGCTGCGCGACGCCATCCACTTCTTGGCCTTTTCGATGGGCACAGTAAAGAAGGAGACAAGCGTGGCCATGCCGGGAAAGTCCTCCTCGTCGTCCGGGTGCAGGTAGATGGCGTAGCCGCCGCTGCCTCCGTTGCCGACGTCGCCGGCTTCGCTGCCGTCGTCGTATTCGTTCCAGTAATGTGTTTGCACGGGTGCAGAGGCGAGGAGAGTAAGGCGGCGGCCTTTGGAGGCGGGGCGTGCCTGTGGTACAGTGGGCTGATTCGAGCCGGCGGAGGAGGACAAAGCCTGGATAGTGGAAGAGGAGGACGAGCAGACTTGTCCGTTGCTGGGGCGGCGGGAGCGTGTCTCGGGGAATTCGGGGGCGGGCAGCTCTTCACGGGGTGTTTGCGGGGAGCTGCTGAGTGGTGTGGAGGCGCGGAGAATGACCAGCAGGTCCTCGCAGTGGCCCTCGAGATGGGCAAAGTCGCGGCGAGTAAAGCTCTTGGGATCGGACAAGATGTTGTCTGCGAAGCGGAATGTCAGGGCACCAGAGCCCGTCCATTTCTTGTACTTCTTGAGGATTTTGCGGAAAGCAACCACCTGAGCGTTAACAAAACGGGACAGGTCCTTGACCTCGTCCTGCAGCTGCAGTGTGGCTCGCTCGTACTTGACAAAACGCCGCTGACGCTTCAGCGCTGTTGTGCCACGAGCTGCTGTGCCACGCAGAAGCAGGCGGTGGATCTGGTCAGAGAGATGTTCTGGGGAAAGCAAGCGCGTTAGTTACAGGCAAACAAAAGAAGAAGCGAGTGTGGCAAGAGAGGCCATTCTTGCAAGGCGGGCACGTAGGACAGGCTGAACAAGTAGGGCAGGCCGGGCAGACCGTCACACGGTTCTGTGGACGAGCACGCAACTGGGAAACCAAGGACAAGGCCTCCCGTCCCATGTGCGGGTCTAGAACACACACAGAAAAAGAAAGAAAAAAAAAGACGAAAAGTCGAGGAAAGGGCAGTATGACATACGTAGTCGCCGGTTGATCTCGTCGGCCTTGGTGGCTAGAAAGAGTCCGACACGGTCATGTTGGCGGCAGAGCTCGTCGTAGAACTCAGCCTCGAAGCGATGTAATGCGGTATCCGTCTGGCCGGGGATGGTAATGGCGGAGGCCTGGTGCCGTGTGGTGTTGACCTTGATAAACTCCTTGAGGGTGTTGTAGTCGATGTTATGGATGCTCCATTCCGGAACCGACTCGGACTCGAGCCGGCGCCCGAACTTCATGGCTGAGAGAGAAGCCGAGGGAGGGCGGGGATAGAGGCGGTAGATGTATGTGGTGGTGATAATGAGAGGCCGAGGCCTAGTTCCACTTCAAGGTCGACGATGGTTCCAGAGATAAGACCGGTGATGGTGATTGAGAGTCGAATTGGTCGGTGCCGAAGAAGAGACAAGAGAATCGGTAGATAGCTTCGTGAAGATCTGAAGTCGAGTCGATGACGATGATGATGTGCGAGCAAGGGCACAAATGCAGAAGAAATGAGCTTAAAGATGGGCCGTGGGGGTTTTGCAAGAGAAGCAGAAAATAATAGGGAAAGTGGTCGTGTGAGCACAAGCCATAAACGGACACCGAAAGGTTCAGAAGAGGAGGGGAGGGGGGCGAAGAAAAAACATAGACATGGACGCAGGTTTTTAGTCCTCAAAAACGATAGGGCCGGGAGAGTGTGCACAAGTGGACGAGCTACGACGTGCTACTACCACGGGAAGTAAGAGACAAGTGCGAAATGCAGATGAGAAGTGATGGATAAGGGGGTGGGAGGAGAAGAGAGAGTAGCAAAAGAAAACAAAACGAAAGAAGTGGGTTGTCGCGGGAGTTGGGAGTTGTCAAAAAGTCAATGTTGACTCCCGGGGTGCGCCTTGAGATAAGAGGGCCGGGAAGGATTGAGATAGGACGTGCGTTGGGCGATGGTCGCAATCAACAATCTGGGGGAGACTTGGGATTCGAGATAGCAGATAAAGCGAGCTGAGGCCTTTGCTGATGCCTTGGTGATATGGCGATATGGTGACTTGGTGATTTGGTAATAGATTGATAGAAGAGCCCGAGGATGAAGAAAAGTAAAAGATACTGGGGAGGCGATGGGCGAGAAAGCTGGGCCGAGGAAGGATGGAAAGAGAGAGGATGAGAAGAAGGCCAGCGTTGGAGACAAAGAGAAAAGTACGGAGTAGAAAAGTACCGAGTAGAAAAGAAAAGACGGAAAAGTGACATAAGTGACAAAAGACGTCAAAAAGGAGCCAAACGAAAGCGAACAACCAGGTTGAGGCCACAGAGATGCGCAAAGAGTGGAAAAAGCAGACCAGCGTCAGGGGCAAGACGACACAAAGTGACTCTTAAACCATCGAGCAGTGGTGATCAGAGTGTTGTGCAGTTCTGCAGTTCTGCATGCGTGAGGTGGTTGAAGCGGAACGCAGCTGTGCATTACCTTTGAAGGGTGTGGGAATGACGAAGCGGAAAAGTTTGGGAAGGGGGTGTACAAAAGGCCGCGTGCGGCAATCGAAGAGGGAGCCAGTGGAGAATGTGCGTGGAGGCCTGGGAAGTGGAGAAAGAAGAAAGAGCGAACGAGGCAGTGAGGCAGTAAAATCATAGGCGCACAAAGCCTGAAAGTGGAAAGAGCGCAGTCGAGCCAGCCCACAGTATCTTATGCAGGGGCCTGGCCGGCTCTTGGCGCACAAGTACTCCGTACGTCGTACTAAAATACTAAAACCGCATACAAAAGTGCAAGTAGTGCCAAACTGCGCTGTGGGTTAGTTAGGCTGGTAGGGTGGCCTGGTCTGGCCGAATAGATCTCCTATTCTCACAGTGGAGGATAATACTCCGCACAGCGGCTGGAAAAGTTGGAGAAAGGCAGGGGCGAGAGAAGGAGCGAGCTGGAGAGGCAAGAGTCGGGCTCTTGGGGCAGGAGCCATTGGCAAATCAGGGCAAAAGGTGCAGAGTGGTGGCTTCCCAATGATGGAATCGGCGGGGGCTGCGCGACCACGAGGCAGGTGCGCAGGTTGGTTCTTTCCTTTCTGGTCGTTGGATCTTTTTGGCTCTCGACCTGTAGCTTGCGCAGTTGCTTTCCCGTGCGCCAGCTGTTGGAGGCCAAGACGGCCGCTCTTTCCGCATTCTCATGAAGTAATCTTGTGAGTGCCTCTTTGCACCTCTTTGCACCTTCCTAGATTCCGCAATTGAGCCAAGTTGCTTGCGATCTTGTGCAGGGGAAAAGAAAGGAAGGCGTGCTCGGCGGGGCACGCTAACAAAGGAGCCGAAAATACGGCAAGAGCAACGGATGATGAGCAACAACGAGAGAAGGTGCGCGGTGAAGACTTTGAAAGCACTGAGAAAGACAACGAAACACAAGACTCACAGGCACAACTCGCAGGTACGGTTGGTGTGTGCAGACAGTACGACGTACGGAGTAGACAGACAAGACAGCGCCGGCCGTCGAAGAGACAGTGGCGACGCCAGCGAGAAAAGCGGGTCTAGACCGAAAACGAGTCTGGGTAGAGCCTGCGAGCCTGTGTCGCGCCTTCTTGTTTTGCCCTGTATTTCTACTCTATTTTGGCCGGTATTTTTTGCTGCCGTTTGTTGCTTTATGTGTGCGAGTAGCGGGCTGGGCAATGCGACGTACATGTACTCCGTACACTGATTGGGAAGGAGGCAGAGAGCCACTCTTTCTGGAGGCGACTTCCATATTTTGCCAGGTCTCCTGCCCCTTCAGGGAGATGTGCGCCGGCTCCTTCTTTGTTGGATCTATCATCTACTTTATGATCTGGGACAGAAGCCGCGACCTAGTCACAAGTGCAAGTGTCTGAGTGCGACCCAGAGGACATGATCTACGCCAGCGTTCGGCTTTTGGGAGCGGACTTGGACTTACGCAGCGAATGTCTCACCATGCGCAATTTAGGCCATGTACATACTGTTACCTATGTTCTGAGATTTTGAAAAAGGAAGAAAAAACATAAATAAATATATAAATCCAAGAAAGAGTAGAAAATGGAAACAAGCATCGTTCACGACTCATTCTCTGAAAGAAGCTTTTCGACGGCGCCTCAATATTGCTTCTTTTTTTTTCTTGTGTGCTTTTTAATTTTCAACGTGACCTGCACACTATCAGATGCCAAATTTTCTGACATTTCGCCTCCCTGGTGGGCCATTGTCAATTTTGGCTGTCGTACGGGACCGTCCGACGGTCTCGGCCATTATGGCATTTTGAATTCTTGACTGCTTTTCACTCTTTTTCAAAAAAATTTTTTTTAAAAAAAAACCTTTTTTGTCCTCTCTCTGCAGGGCGTCTTCCCAATTCAAGTAAGTCTCCCAAGCATCTCCCCGCCGTCGACATTGCCACCGCCTACCTTTCCCTGTTGTTTCGGCTTCTGTTCCGCATCAAACAGATATATGTCTTTTTCGTTTATTTCTTCTCATCCTCGACCGTTGCCTTTTACTACTTGCCGTCTTACTTTTCCATAGCTCTCTTATTCTCCAGAAATAGAGGATCCTCTCTCGTAAGATCCATTCGGAAAACAAAAAAGTCATGCTAGTCATCTGCAGCCGATTTCCTCGAGTACATGTACACCTCGACGTTGCATCCAGTTCATTGCTCCATAAAACCCACATTGGTCTCGGCTCCTTTCAGTCTGTGGTCCTCTCAGCCCTGCATTTTTGGGGGGGCTTTGGTATTTACAATGTACTGAGGTATGCCATCTTGACTTTGGGTGGTAGTCTGGCTCTTACAAGATATAAACCCCCACGTACGATGCAGTTGTATTGTTGAAAAATCGAAAACGGCGTTTATTGTCGGCTATTTACGTTTGCATCTTCTTTATTTTGAGCTGCAGCACAACTCGAAGCCGCCGTTCGTCGGTGATGGAGTGATGGAGCCGTTTGTATGTGCCGGTCTTCTTGTCAACGACGGCTGGAAGCTTCCACTCCATGACTCGTGACCCATCTTTTGATGCTTTGTTTATTTCTTCTAATTTTCCCATATCCCCCTCGTTTTCTCGTTTTTCTTCTTGTTGGTCTGGCTCCGATGATAGGCGGGGTTCGTTCGTATATTAGACGTTTGTACAGTTTATGCAGCCACTTGTATTCTCCAAGTGTAGTTTGCAAAGTATCTGACAAAGCATTTTTGTATCCTACGATGCTTGTCATCCTCGCTTCCTTTTACCAGCCAAAACTCTGCTTTGTTCAATGATCGTCTCTCTCCGTCTATCCATAAACATTCTTCCGCAGATGCCTCCTACTTACTCCGTGGTTGTTCCTTTACTCCTTGCACTGCTGTAGATTTCTCTTTGTGCCTTTTCCCTAGTTTTCAAACGAGGCCCAGCAAAATCCACAAAGTAGCCGAATTCTCCAGTCCCCTGCTTCTGATCCCCTTGTTATTCTGGCCAATCCCGTGTCGTAATTCACACACGTGTGCCCACCCTTGAGCGCCGTTGCATCTAAACTGCGTAAACACACCCTTGGTCAACATAGGAAATGCTTCGAATGCAGCAAAAACACAGACGCAATAAAATGTGTGCAGCAGAGACAAGCTCGCTGTGATGATGAGAGAGCCAGGAACGAAAAATGACAGACGGACCGCGCGCATCTATGCCTCGTTTGGAACGTTAAAGTATGGCTAGAGCAGAGAAAAGCGGCACGGTCCTGTTTTTTTTTCTTTTTTTCTTGGTCTTCTACAGTGTTCTGCGTCTCTTCTTTCTTGTCTCCATCCTTCGTTTGCCTTTCTTAATTGTCATGAATTTCGGAGTCGGTTACTTCGTTTCCTGCGCGTGTGGGCAGTGCATTTACCGAAACGAACGAGAGCTCCGTTCAACGGAGGACCTGCATTGGGTGTCATTTTGCAGGAAAGGATACTCTCACGTAACAGAATATACGATGAGAAAGAAATGGATGCCACGAAGAGAGCCCAGTACTGGCCGGCCCCGGGAACAAGCGAGCTGGTTCAAGATGGAAGAGGCATGGCAGAAAAAAAAGAGGCGCTTTCAAGAAAAGAAAATCTTGCTGCCCCGTGGACCACAGTTACGTATATTGGGCCCTTACAAACCATGACAGAGGCTCCATTTTCTGCAAATTCAAATTGATTACCCGCGGTCTGCCCGTTATGAGGCAAAAATGACATGCAGGTCAACGGAGTATGCTAACAGTCGTTACGCGTCGAACGCCGTAAACGTTGCAGACAAGAGAAGGCAGTCTCCGCGGAGGTCGGACCAGTGCCCCAACAGCGATGAGCGAAAAGCGGCGATGCCGCTATGATGCCTCGAAAGGCAACCAAATGCTGGGCATACGTCTTATAGGCATTGGATAACTGTCAGAGGCCAACTACTCACACATCACCAATGTCGGTCGTCCGTTTTCTTGAACAAGGAGAAGAAGAAAAATAGGAAGAACCACGGACTTAATCACCTCGACCACCACTGACCGCTCGGCAGACCATGTCAGAACCCGGAACTTGCCCGTTGATCTGCCAATCTGGAGAACGGGGAATGCAGTTCTGCGTGGGCAAAGCACGCCGGGCGTACGAGCTCGATAGAACAAAGGGCCAAAGTACGCACAGCCCAGAGTGTCTGAGACATTCGAGCTGTCAAACCCGATGCGGCAGGTCCAGCAAGAAGCAGTGCAAAAAGAAAAGAATAAAGTCCCCGGTAGTGATCTTCAAAGCGGACAAAAGTACTCTACGGAGTACGTCGTACTCTCTGATGAATATAGATTGTGTACGAGATAATGGGGCTATCGACACTACCTGGCATTCCATATGTCACACTACCACGACGCATCTGACAAAGTGAAAGAAACGAGATATCTTGGCAAGGATTCAATCGAGCATCACATCTAGACGGCCCATTCAAATCAGTGGCTGGCATCACGCGAATAACACCTCGAAAGCGGTTGACGGTTGACGGTTGACGGTTGACGGTTGACGGCAGACGGCGACATCGCATTTTGGGGTAGACGCAGGGTCGTAATATGACAGACACTATTGCCTCTCTTCTGGGCAACGCCGACAGGCCGAGTCTGATCACGAGTCCACCCCTTGACCAGGTTGGCCTGGCTTTCCGTTTAGCTTTTCAGCGCAATTTGCCTTCCACACCCCGTCGAAATTGCTGCAGAGACCCTCATCTTGCAAACTGTGCAGATAGAGATGGCTCTGGGCCTGCCCAGGGGCGTATGCACATGATGCTTCACCGTGATGACAAGAAATGAAAGCGTCTTGTCTCTCTGCATTTCAGATCATCATCGGGCAGTTGGAGACGCTCCTGCAATACTCTTTGCTGGACATAAAATCTCTTAGCCTCAAACGGAAACAATAAAGTTTTTCTAAATACGAAAAGGAAAGAGTCCAAAAATGATATAACTCATTTTTATCTTCGTCCTTCTCACATAGGACCATCTCATTTCAGCTCTTATTTCAACTCTCAGAGATGAACTATAAGGCCATCCTAGCACAGCACATGGCCAATACACATTCAATTGAGCTACTATGAAGTATAACTCCAATATGAGACTTATTCCGCTCTGAGAATATCCAGTCCGGTAACTCATCCCAGAATGTCAATTTGGCTGTGATCCAAAGGATTGTAGAGTGAGATGAAGCATTTCATGTTTACCATGAGTGTGTATAATGGAGAGTTGACCAATCACAGTGCAGCTGTCTCCATGGTACGGGTCCTTCACGTGACAGTAGTACAAAAGGCTCACCGCCTTCCTGATTTATAGTCCAGAGCCTGGAAGAACCAGCCACAGCGGCCGTTCCAGTGCCTGACTGCACTGCGGGGCCCGGCCTGTGGCTCCTTCTTGTACTGGCAGAAAACCTCTCTCCTTATCTGCCGTATCATTGGTTTTTTAGCGGGTCCAGCAAGAAAAAAGTTTCGATTGCAGCGCCAAAGCGAGAAAGCCCGTATTGCACCAAAAAGTCGAGCTTCACAAAATTTGATTTGATATCTACGAATCGTCACAGAATGGCACGGCAGTAACCACACCACACCACGACCCTTCCACTCGACACCCCTTACTGCCATGGCCGACTCGAGCACATCGTCGCTCACATCGACCTCCCACACCCTCACGATTGCCACGGCGAATCCATATGGCATCATGACGGCCCCGGGCTCTGGATCCATGCCGTCGCTCGGGGACATTGCCTCGGCGCTGGCGTTCCGAGACTCGACGCGCCGGAAAACGCGCGAGGCGTTTCTAACACCGAATGCGGCGCTGTCGACGGCGTCGTCTGAGATTACACAGGTGGCGCTGGGGACGTTTGCCGGCCAGATTAGCGATGAGCAGCAGGAGCGGTTGCGGCAGATGCACGCTGCCACGGCGGCACGGAAGAAGCGGAGGAGAGCCAATAAGACTTTTAAAGAGACTGGAGACGACGGCAACGGCAACGGCGAGAACGACGACGACAAGTTTGTGCGCCCCGTGGGCCCTCTCCTCAAGATCCGGCGGGTGCACGTGAACGGGTTTGAAGTCCCCCAGATTTGGCAGCAGTCGAACCGCATTCTGGCGACGAGCACACAGCAGTCGCAATCGATACTCGACCAATTGGAGAAGGAGGACGCAGAGGAGGATAAGGACGAGGACGAGGATGAGGCTGAGTCGGGAGACGACGAAGACGACGAGGAGGCCGCAACAAATGGTGTCCACGCCGGCTCCGATAGCAAAGACGAGGAAGGTCTGCTTGAGGACGACCTGGCTGCTCTTGAGGCCGAAGAGGACGAGGACGACGAGGGCGACGAGGACGACGAGGACGTGAGCATGGGTGAGGATGGCGAGGAGGAAGACAGCGACGAAGATACAGGCCACGGCCCGGCCAAGGAACTTGTCGAGGACGCCGACGGCCTCAACGACGGCTTCTTTGACATCAACGAGTTCAACAAGCAGTCACAATGGTTCGAGGCACAAGACGCCCGTGCCGACCCCAACACCGACGCTGCAAGCGAGGACGACGAGCTAGACTGGCATGGCGACCCCTTTGCGGCGCCCATGTCCAAGAAGGAGAAGGCCGACAACGCGAAGAAGACCAAGAAGACCAAGAAGGGCAAGAAGGGCAAGAAGGGCAAGAAGGGCCGTGATGAGTCTGATGAGGAAGAAGATGCCGCCGACGACTCGGAAGAGGACGGCCCGCCTATCTTTGGCAACATGGACCTGGACGCACCTTCGGGCGAGAGCGACATTGAGGACATGGACGACACCACCAACGGCGGCCTGGCCAATGGCAACAGCAACTTTGACGACGGCATGGACCTGACGGCCAACGACATCTTCTACAAGGACTTTTTCGCACCACCCGCCAAGAAGCGCGACGAGCGTGCCCGGCCCGGCCGCAAGCCCGCCAAGGCTGACGGCAACGACTCCAAACAACCCTTCCAGCCTGACGAGGCCGATGTCCAGCGCGCCATCAAGGACGTCCGCCGCGATCTATTTGAGCAGGTGACGGACGATGAGGACGCCGAGGACTCGGAGGGCATTGACGCCCTGTCGGATGTGTCGGCAGGCGACGTGCGCAGCCGCCGGTCTGCACACGAGCGCCGCCAGGCCAAGATTCTCGCCGAGATCCGCCGTCTCGAGGCCGAGGCCGTCAAGGAAAAGAACTGGACCGTGTCTGGTGAAGCCTCCGCGACTGCCCGTCCCGTCAACTCGTTGCTCGAGGAAGACCTCGACTTTGAACACATTGGCAAGCCCGTGCCCGTCATCACACAAGAAATCACCGAGGACATTGAGGCCCTCGTCAAGCGCCGCATTCTGGAACAGTCCTTTGACGAGGTCCGCCGGCGCTACGGCACTGGCTTTGGCGAGAACGAGGACGGCACCCGTCGCGGCCTGATTGAGATTGACGACAGCCAGGCCAAGAAGGGTCTGGCCGCCGTCTACGAAGAAGAGCACCAGCAGGCCGCCAACCCGGACACGTATGTGTCCCAGTCCGACGAGCGCGTGCAGGCAGAAGAGCGCGAGGTCGAGCGCATGTGGCTCGACGTCAGTGCCAAGCTCGACGCCCTGAGCAACTGGCACTACAAGCCGCGGCCCTCGGCGCCGCAAATGTCCGTCGTCGCGGATGTGGCGACGGTCACCATGGAGGACGCACAGCCGGCGACGGCCCAGGGTGTCAGCGGCGGTGCGAGCATGCTGGCCCCGCAAGAAGTGTACAAGCCTGGTGCGGACAAGAAGGACAAGGACAAGAATATTGTGGTGGTTTCGCGGAGCGGTCTGCCCGTGGCGCGCGACGAGATGACGCGCGAGGAGAAGCTGCGCCGCCGTCGGCGGAACAAGGAGCGCATCCGGAAGAGCGGCAGCGGCCTGGCGACGAACGGCAACGGCACGGCGGCGACGGGTGTGTCGGCGGCTGCCGGCAATGGCGGCGCCAACGGATCTTCTGCAAACGCCTCTCAGGCCGACACGATTGCCACCCTCAAGCGTGCGGGTGTCAAGGTGATTGGTCGCAAGGGCGAGCTGCAGGATGTGGAGGGCAACAAGCCGCAGGTGTCGCGGGCCTTGTCGAGCGGCAACTTCAAGCTGTAGTCGGAGATTCTGGGAAATGGTTGGGAAGAAAGAAGAGGTTAATTTGGGCGTCATCCATATCATCTGCATCATTCACAATCATGTTTACTCGCGTTATTTCTTCGTATATTTTACTCACATCAGGTTCACTGTTTGTTTTACTATCCTGTTACTTTTATTCACATCTGCATAGTTGGGTCAATCAAAAAGCCAGTCATATTTGAGAACATGAATCACTGCAAAGCGAGTTGTGTAGATGTGTAATTTTAGAAGTGTTTATCATCATAGAAAAGTGCGTCGAAATTGAAAGTATCAAAAAGATCAAAAAATGCAATGCTGTCGTCAAAACCGAACAAAAAATTCCAATTATATACACGACCGCCATAGAACGAAATTAAATCCGCAAATAAAAAGTCCAAACACTTTTTGTGGTGTCCCAGAAAACCAAATTTGTACAAGAAAAGATAGATGTGTGCTGACCCCGAGCCCAATAACGCCAATATGAAAAGCACTGTTTTTTTTTTGTTCGTCGTCGTATGACCGTCTAGACCGTGAGGTCGTCTTCATCGTCGCTGTATTAGAGGTACCATGGTATCAATGTATCGTGTCGTTGTTGCTCGGCGCTTAGTTGTCAAGCCAGTCCAGCAGCTCGGGCGTGAAGTAGCTGACAATGATTGTGGCACCGGCACGCAGGATGCTGTCGTGGGCCTCAAGAGCAGCCTGCTTGAGGTCAAACACACCGGCCTTGGCGGCAGCGTGCAGCATGGCGAACTCGCCGCTGACCTGGTAGGCGGCAATGGGCAGATCCTTGCCGAGCTCCTTGGCGTCGCTGATAATGTCAAGGTACTGGCCCGCAGGCTTGACCATAATGACATCGGCACCCTCGTTGATGTCGCGCACAA
The DNA here is from genome assembly GCA_019925375.1 of Sporothrix euskadiensis. Lineage (NCBI taxonomy): Eukaryota > Fungi > Ascomycota > Sordariomycetes > Ophiostomatales > Ophiostomataceae > Sporothrix > Sporothrix euskadiensis. Next base: position 278,547 of record JADHKQ010000014.1, on the reverse strand, counting down.
TGGCACGCCGAGCGAGACCGCGGCCGCCGGGGGGCAGCTGGTAGCACTTGCGGTCGCCAAAGCTGGGGCACGAGCCAGCCGCCTCGCGGAAGGGGCCGTACAAGCAGCCCGAGAACTTGGCGGCGTAGGACATAAGCATGGTCTTGTGGGCAAGACCCTCCTCAATGAGCTTGAGCTTGATGGCACGGATGCGGCCATCGTTCATGTCCGAGGGGGCGACACAGTGAGCACCGGCCTGGGCGTAGGCGACAGCGACGTCCGAAATACGGTCGACGGACATGGCATTGTTCAGGCTGCCGTCGTCACGCAGGATACCGCAGTGGCCGTGCGAGGTGTACTCGCACAGGCAGACATCGGCGGTGATGTACAGCTGGGGGAAGCGCTGGCGCAGCAGACGGATACCGCGGATAACAGGGCCGTTCGGGTCGTCGGCAGAGGTGCCGAGCTGGTCCTTGCTGCCGGGTGTGAGGGGCACACCGAAGAGAATGACGGAGCGGAGGCCCTTGCGGATCAGAGGCTCAAGGAAGGGAACCAGGCGGTTCAGGCCAAAACGGCGCTGGCCAGGGAGGGCAGCAATGGGGGTGTCCTCATCATCTTGGTCCGAAATGAAGAGAGGGTAGATGAGCATGGACTTGGTGAGCTGACGCTCGGCCTGCCACGAGCGGGCGAGGGGGTGGCTGTAGCCGCCATGGAGCTGGCTGGAGATCTCGCCAGAGATGCTGACGCTGGTGGCAGCGGTGCTGGCATAGGACATGGCCCGGGAGACGTGGGAAGAGCGCGAGGCTGTGTCGTCAAAAGAGACCTCGGCACGGCGACGGGGTTGGCCGTTGGCGTCGCGGATGGACAGGTCCTGAACAAGAGTCGAGAAAGACATTGTGGACTGTTGGGTGTAGATGTAGATGTGAAGGAAATAGAAATTGTTTGTGTCGAAAGACTGAAAAGATTGAAGAAGAGCCAGACGTCGACAGATGGTTTGAGAGGTTTTTGTTGTTTTGTTACGTTTTCCGAAGAGCGACGAAAAAGTCAAGAGGCGAAAAAACGGGGTCGCACCACCTGACAAGGACGGCAAAAAGTGAAAGCAGTCGACGAAAGAGCGAAGACGGAAGACGAGAGGCAGCCCAATTGCAATTGGGCACGACGATGAGTAGAGAAGTTGGGAGGACGGGATGGAGGAGAATAACAAAAGATGGAGAAGAAGTTGAGGAGAGTCTCAAGTACGGAGTAAAAGGGGAGCTGAGGAAATATTTGGAAAGTGTCAAACAAAAACGGAGTGCCGCGGAAAGAGCGAATGCGAGCGGAGGGGGAAGGAGCGACCGACAGTGGGAGAGAAAAAGGTGAGTGGCAAAGGTAACCGAATTTATCGCACGAGCAATTGGCGAACGACAGAGGGCCGAATGGGCAGAATGGGGTTGGGATGGGCGTGAAACACTTGTGAGTCGCTGCTGCCGTTTGGAGCAAGTTGTCAGGTGAGACCGGCCGAAAGAGGGAGGCGCGAGGGTGCGAGCGAGTGTGCGACAGCGAAACATTCTGCTGGGTGCAGAATGTTTCGCAGGAGATAGAGCGGGGCTTGCAGGGCACCACCTGCCGTGACAGGCAGTTTGTCGGTATTTCTCAGATGTACTGTTGCGCAGAACAGCCGCAGCGAGGTACTTGCGGGCTACAATAGCGCGGGCTGATACGCTATCAGTTTTGCGCCATCGCGTGCGATCTGGGCCATGCTCGGCCATTCTCGGAGAGTTGGGGCGGTCAGGTGTGTGAAAGTGCGCCAAAGCGAGTTAGCCAGGCGCTGTTGCACTGGAAGAAGATTTTCACAGCAAAAAGAACAAAAGACAGCGATCAGAGCCCGGCGAGACCAGCCAATAAGGCGGCCGATGTTCAAATACGGGCATTTCGAAAGACGGTCGATCCCGTCTGTGCAGACAATTGTCAATTCGTGTTGTTTACTTGATCAATTTACTTTTTGTGGCACGCCGCGGACACGGGATAGAAGTGATATGCAGACAAACGGACAGATTTCATTTCATCCGTCCTCGACCATTTTTGGTACGACGTACATTGCTGTGTTACTCCGAAGAGAGAAGGAATAGCGGTCGAGTCCTGTGTGACACCACCTGTATTATTGCGGTGAGGGAAGGAGCACCGAGGCACATGAAATTTTGATACTCGGACAGGAAAGAGCAAACAGACCAGAAGATGATGACAAAAAACAAACGCAAGAGCAACCAAGGACCTTCCAATTCGAGAGATCTGAATAATTTGTGAGGTCGAAAAAAGGCACTTTTTCTATCGCACCAGCAAATTATCAACGGAACTCTACAGTTTCCATGCCATTCGATTGCCATATGCGGACATCCACGCCCGAGTTCCGAGTTCGCCTCGTGTCCATCACGAATTGACCTAAAATTGAGTGCTTTCTCCTGTTTGGGCTAACAGGCGGGCATGCAGCAACTGTAAATTGTGGGCTAGTTGCAAGTTACAGCGGGTCTAGGGGCGGATAGAGGGGTTTAGAGGTCTAATTATGGAGCGATAGGAGGGGTCTACTCCGTACAGAGACCCTGACAGAAGGAGCGAGCATCGGAATATGGAATCACTTGGGTGGCTTCTATGGGTGGTTTTCTACGCAGTATTATTACACAGTCCCATTGATGAAATTTTCACTGCAACATTGAGATTTTACAAAAACATTACGGTCACTGATCTACGACTGAACAGTTTAAAGGCCAAGAAGAATACCATTGATATGGGGTATCAATTTCGTGTCTGCGTCTATATGCAATAATGAAGATAATGGTACAAACAAAAGATGCATGTAAAAGACAAAAGAAAAGACTGAAGAAATCTATTATATTACAAAGCGCTCGTGCTCATGCTCGTGTTCATCCATGTTTATCTCATGTTTCTCATAACAGTCGCCCTCCTCATCTAATAGCGCGTGCGTCTGATCCGGCGGCGCGTGGTGGCGCCGTGCATCTTGGCATCGCCATAGGCCTCCTCGCGAGGACGGCCCGTAATGGAGCCCTTGATCTTGTGGTAGGCACCGCTGATGCGGTCGCCCATGGTAGGCTTGACGCGGGCTGTTGTGGAGCCGGCGACGGGCAGGACCGACGAGCGCTGGGCAGTGCGGCGGTTGCTGCGGCCACCGAAAAGGCCACCACCACCACCGGTTCTGCGGGTCGTCGTCCGAGTAGTGCGGACCTTTGTGCGCGGCGTGCGAACTTTGCGGTGGAAGAGACCGGTGCCGGGGCTGCGGGCAGTGCGGGTGTTGGGAGACAGGAAGCCGCCGGTCGTGCGGGGCTGCGTGGTAGTGTGGTTCCAATGCATTGTAAGGGTTGTTTGTGGACTTTGTAAAGTGTTTGTTTGGTTGATGTTTGGTTGATGTTCTGTTGACGATTTTCTTTCTTTGTCTTCCTAAGCTGAGGCGAAGAGACGACAGAGACGGCTATTTATATAGACGAAAGAGGGATAAGAACCACTCATATAACATCAACTATTCCCTCTGTCCCTCCATGGCATCAAAAATCTAGTGTCGGCCGCATCTTGGTGTGAACGCATCGTCATGACTTTGTGAACAGGCAGCTCGATCGAGGTAGCAGGCAGGGGTCTCATGCAGCCACCCTATGATCCTGCGATCCAGCAAAGTAGCCACTTTGAGAGGCCTTGCTGCGACCATATTGGCTGCAAGTTGGGCTGGTGTGCCACACTCTTGAACAGAGTCTTCGTCTTCGTCATGGTCGAATGTCGAATGAGATCACGAAGAAGGACAAGACCCTGCTTCGATTGTCTTCTTGTCTTGCGTCAGGGTCTAGTTCAGTGGAAATATAGTTCTTGTGGCGCGTCCCTAACGCCCGCTTCCCCAGATTTTTGCAGGTGTCGACAGAAAATGACGTCATTTCCACCGCTTTTCAATATGGGCAGCCACAGAGTAAAGCCAGCATCTTCCAACTTGTAATAGGGTTGCAGTGCTATATTTCCCTGTTCTAGTTTGTAATTTTCGACAGATTTTCTCAATCGAATTTAGCATTTAACTTTTCTTATTGTTCTGACGTCGGCGTTGACAGGTCTGGTCTGGGCTGGCTTGCCAGTTTCTATCTTCGTCTCGACCGAGCGACTCACAATCACAAGCAGTCCTCTACGACATCGCCAAGAACAAATGACGGCTGTTGCATCCTTTTGACATCAAGACCATCATCTTTTTGATCCCTTTGCTATTCAGGAACATGCAGTAAATACAGACAAACAAGCAAGCAGGCAGGCAGGCAGGCAGTTATATTCCAACTACAAAGTATGTCGCGAGGACTTCAAGATTCCCTTTTGTGCATCTACGGCGCCGTCGTCAGGTTCTTCTTGATGGTGGCCACGTCGGCATCCGAAAAGCCCAGCGTCTTGGTCACATAGCCTTCAAAACCGCCGTGCACCTTGTCGAGCTCGGCCAAGAAGGCGTTCCAGCAGACAACACGTAGGTTGATCAAGTTTAGGAAGCCGGGCGGTGTCGCGGCAATTGCTGCTGCAATCGCTTCGGGACTGTCGTCGGCCTTGGGTGTCGGCACACCGGCGCCCATGCGCGCAAACTTTTCGAGCTCGTCGCGGACGGGTTCGGAGCCGATGCGGGAGAGCATGTAGTCGAGGGCAATGGTGTCGGGGGAGGCGCCGGCCAGGGTCAACAACAAACCGCCGAGGACGCCAGTACGGTCACGGCCGGCTGAGTCGTTAGTGTGCGTAGCAACGAGGTCAACTAGATATTAGAAAGGGGAAAGAGGGGGGGGCTTACCCGTGCAGTGGAAGAGAAACGGCTCTTGGGGCCGGTCGCGGACGTGCTCGAGGAGCTGCTGGACGGTCGGACGGTATGCGTGCAGAACGTCCATGTAGGTCTGGGCGAACCCGGCTTCGCCAAAGCCCTCGGCGAACGGCTCCAACGAAACATGGGGAGTCGCTTCGGCCGTGTCCTGCCAGACCAGCGTTACCTTGTCGGAGGGCTGCGGATCGGGTGCTTTGGCGTGCTCGCTTTGCGACCGGATATCAAAGACGCGACGGATGCCGAGATCGTCGGCCAGTGTGGCTTTGCCCTTGTCGGTCAGGCGGGCGAGCATGCCGCTGCGGAATACAAAGCCAGGCCGCACTGTGGTGTCGGGCAGCTTGCCAAGGTCGCGCGCATTGAAGGTGCCCTCGATGTTGACAAACGGAGCCTGCGAGAGGGCAGGGATAAACTGTTCCGGGGTGAGCCGGATCGTCACGTCGGTCTCGCTCAATGCGAGCAGCTCAGCAGCGGAGAGGGGCATCTCAACACGCTCGGGGGGGGGGTTGACGTAGGGGAGTATCGATTGGAAGAATAGTCTTTGCAATTGCCTTTGAGACAGATGAATAGCTTCGCTTCTAGAACGTAAAGCAACAAAACGGGAAGCAACGACTCTCCGATACGAGCTTGACTCCTGATGAGGGGACAGAGGGGAGCACCTGCCTGTTTTGTAGCAGCCAAGGCCGTGTGCCTGGAGCGGGTTTCCCCGTGTGGTGCCCCTCTTAATCCGACGCCAAACAATAGCGATACAGCTAAAGAACTAGGTATTACGGCGTACTAAATATAGGGACCACTTCGCTAGCACCGACGGTCAAGTCCTACCCCGTATTTCGCTTAGAGAGCTCCAAACTCTACGCAGGAGAGGAAAGAACATCTTCAGCTAGGACACTGTTGTCCTCGTCAAGTCCTAAGATGCAACCGTTATGTTCACTACAACCTGTGATATTCATTTGTATTTTACTTATGTGAAAGGCAGTTTACTAGATTAGTGAACTTGGAGCTGTAGTCGACGTTTAGTGAGATATATTTGTTTCATTACAATAAGCTTTTTGTGAAGCAAATAAAATAAATTATTGAAAAAACGCACAACAAATTATGATTTCAGAGCAATAAATCTATAAATATATGGTAAAATGATGTCTATCAAATAAATCGCTGAAAATAATGCCGAAACGCCACCCAAAACCATTTTTGTTAACAGTGCCCAATGTATTTGAGCAGCCCATCGGTTCGCCTTTCTTTCCATCATTTCCATCATAGGACTGGTATGAAACTATGGCAAGTTTCATGGGAAGAGAAGACGAGGCAGACACAATATGCCCGCTTTTCGCTTTCCGCTTTCCGCTTTCGCTTTCGCTTTTCGCTTTTCATCCCCCACCTCACAACAACTCAAAGTCGTCCAGCTCGTCGCGGTACTGCATAATGTGCCGCTTGATCTTGCTGCCCACGGTCCACGTCACAAAGTCCTCGAGACTGCGCGTCACCAGGAACGCCGGGTCCGTTATTGTCTCGGTGCCCACGCGCACGTGGCCCTGCTCAATCATGACGGTTGCTGCGTGCACCGACTCGGCCATGTGCAGGCGCGTCATGACAATCGGCAGCCGCCGCCGTGCAAACGCCGAGACCGTGACGTTGTGCTCAACATTCGACAGCTTGTCCTTGACGCCCAGGATGCCCATATCGTGCAGTTTCTCCATTAGCAGATCTTCGTGGCGGCGGCGGACGGCGCTGTCGGGCGGCAGCAGACTCAGGCGGTGGGCGAGCTGGCGGAGCTGGCCGCACAGACGGTTGTACGAGTGGTAGTCCTCGGGCTTCTGGATCATGTAGCGGCGGATGACGGCGGCGGCGCGGTGGTCATTGTCCTGTTTCCAGGTCGTGAAGTCGACCTTGCCTGAGGAAGTTAGTGGGTGAACAGTTTTGGCGCGAAGAGAAGGAGAGAGGACATACGCAAGAGCTTCTGCTCGTGGTGCTTGAGTTTGCGAACCATCTTGGCGGGTTGTGGTGGTGGTCGCTTTGGAGTGGTTGATCGTTTTCAAGAGACCAAAAGTCAAGCCTTTCGCCTTTTCACCTTTGAGAGGCGGCAGAAAAAAAAAGTTGATGGGCAACTGCAAAAGTAGCGGCAGAATCTTCAGCTCTCTTCACCGCCCTAAGATTGGCGCCTTCCTTCCTGATTGGCCAGCCTTGTCTGTCTCGCTAGCGCAGCTGAGTCATTCTGTCGTACTCTGTACGTGCTTTCCCCGCGGGTGGCTCGAGGTGGTTTCAGTCCAGAGGGTGCACGCGCTGCCTAAAGTGAAACCACAACGGACCTCCCTGGATATATCAACTTGACTTCCTACAAACCACGACCGACGCCATCCACGATCGCCACAATTGCTGCACAACACTGCGACACTTCCACAAGAGTCAAACGTCCAGCAGACTCTTATTGTCGTCCACCAGCATCGTCGCGCGCATCCCTTTCTTCGAATCTCCCGCATCTCCCAGCCTCCTCTTCTTTCGTTGTGCTCCGATCAACATGGCCACCCCGTCATTCTACGAGCTCTACCGTCGTAGCAGGTAAGCTTTCTGATGAACAGTCTGATGAGAAGGTGAACACAGACTGACGTGCATCTGCCAGCATCGGCTACGCCCTCACGGACACGCTCGACGAGCTCATCTCTGAAAACCGCATGGACCCCCAGCTCGCCATGAAGGTCCTCGCCAACTTTGACCGCGCCATCGCCGAGAACCTGCAGCAGCAAGTCAAGGCCCGCCTCACCTTCAAGGGCTCGCTCGACACCTACCGCTTCTGCGACGAAGTCTGGACTTTTCTGATCCGCAACGTGCAGTTCAAGATGGAAGGCGGCAGTACGCCCGTGACCGTCGACAAGGTCAAAATTGTCAGCTGTAACGCGAAACCGGCGGGCCCATAAGCGGCAGCGGCAGCGGCAGCGGCAGCGGCACATCTTTGGCCGACTCCTATTTGTATCATTTTTCGCCGACACGCGCTGTTTTCTTGCTATTTTACAACCTTTTCTCGATATGCCTCATGCGGCATGGCACAACACCACCGACCACTCGGATGACGAGTGGCATTGATTTTCACCGGAGCAATCGGAACTATAGGCGTTTGGCAATGGGTTTTTGCTATTTCATTGATTTAGTTATCTTGGCTTTTGACTTTCTCGCAGACGTTTCTTGCAGACGTTGCCAGGGCCTTGTATTATATTATCATCCGATTTGCTGCAAGAGGAGTAGCTCTCAGTAGCCCTCGGCAACTACATCAAGTTGCAAATTACTACAAAAAAATCATAAAAGAACTCTCAACGTATTCTCAGTTTCTATATACTCTCGTATCTATGCAATGTACACGCGAAGTGTCATTTTTGTAACGAATCGTACAATGCTTAGAGTGCAGCTACCCCGACAGACTGGCCTCTTCCGGAGACGGCCCCTCGTCTTCAGACACACCAACAGCATGCGGCACACCGTAGGCGTTGGCTTTTTGTGCCTTGCGCGCCTTTTTGGCGTTCTTGCTGCTGTTCTTGGGCCGTTGGACACCACCCATGGCCTCCCGCAGGATATTGTCCATCGGCCGGCCACGGTCACGGCTCGCATCCGCCACCGCCCAGATGCGCGCATCCTCTTCCTCGATGCACCGCTTTGCGAGGGCAGCGGCTGCCCGTCGGCTGATCCATGGCTGCCGGCGGAGACTTGCGGCATGGGCGGCAATGTCAGCTTCGGTTGAGTGCCGGCCGACCTCTGCAGAAGCAGCCCCAGTCGACGTGGCCACCTCGCTGTCGCTCGATGCTGTCTCCGCCGCCTTCTCCCCAGTCTGCACCCGCTTGAGCTCCTCGTCGCCCATCAGCTCGTAGACGTACTCAAACGCCTGATCCAACGACCCGCTCGTCGCGTTGGCGTACACGACATCATCAATCATCTCCGTGTCCGGCCTGAACGCAAACGAGCGCATCTCGCGCACAAGGAAATTGAGGTGCATGGGTTCGTGGCATGCCTTGAAGAGCAGGCGGAAGGTGGCGCGGTTGGGACCGGCCGGGCACAGCTGGCGTACATGACGGTACAGATCCAGACCAGCCTCAGCCTCTGTGCCTGTTTCTGACGACGGCGACACGGCAGGCGCTCTTCTGGGCCCTGCGATCGTGGAAGCCGTCGCGGTGTGCTGCCTGTGCGACTCGAGCATCGACTCCAACACAACATTGAACGCTGCAATGGGCACGCTCCCGTACTGCCGCTTAAGGTCAAAGAGGGCAGCAATGGCGGACTCCATCGTGGCGGCCACCGCTGCTTGGGCCGCTTTGAGTTCGACGGGGTTGCGCGGTGTCGTAGGTGAGGGCGGTGCCGTCAACCGCAAGAAGATACTCCGCGTGCTGCCCTGGTCCGGCACAATCCCTGCATTGTTCATAATGCACAGCGCCTGCAGGGCCTTGTCAATCGCACCCGCGTGGGCATAGCAGTCCAGCATCGCCTCAAAGTGCGGCATGCTGAGTTTTGTGCCCCGTGCAGCGAGCATCTGCATCGTTGCCGCTGCCAGGTTGGCGTCGCCGTGCTGGGCCGCCATGTTCAGCACATCCAGGGCCATGGCGTCCGACGGTGTGACCAGACCGTTGCCTCCCGGGCGAACGACGCGGTTCCACACGTAGGAGAGGCCGCCAAAGTGGCCCGCGCGGCAGCAGCAGTCCAGCAGAAAAGACCACACATTGAGGGAAATCGTGTTGCCATCCTGCAAAAGGCGGTGGTTGATGATCTGGAGGGCGTCGTCCAGAAACCCTTCCTGGCCGAGCACGTACACAAAGATGTCGAGCAGCCACGGGGGCACAGGCTCGGCGCCCGTTGCTGCTGCAGCCTCGGTCATCTCGTCGAGCAGGTTGAGGGCACGCTCGTACTGCCCGTCGCGCAGCAGGCCTAAAGCGACGCTCTGCTGGCCGTCGGGTGTCAGGTCGATCCAGCGCTCCTTCATCTCCTTGAGCACAGCATTGCGCAGAAGATAGTCTGGATGGACGGCCAGGACGGACAGAGCGCCGTGGAACAGGCTGGGCGTGCCCTCGAGGCTGGTCTCTTTGAGGGCGCGCAGCATGTCCTGGACAGCCTCGGCGGACCCGTTGACATGGCAGTTGGAGCGCACGAGGGCGTCATATAAGGCCGGTGTTGGTGGTTCGCCTCGCTCTTCCAGTAGAAATTGGGCGAACGCATTGATGCGGTTGAAGGCGCCAGGCGAGTCTTGGAGGTGGCGTAAAGTCGCGTAGATGGCTGCTGTAGAAGCTGACAATAGTTCTCGCCGGTATGGTGGTCTCGATCGGAGAAGTGTGAGAACGCCGAGTTGGATCTGGTGGTCGCCCTCTAATGGACTGGTTGGTCGTGGTTGCTGCTGACTGTTGCCGTTGCCGTTTGTCCCTTGTGACGGATTGCTGCTATTTGCGCTCGACAAAAAGCCCAAGCGGCCAACACGTGCCGTGGCACCGCCGTGCACATGCCGGGCTGTTGCAGAGTTGAAGTTGAATGAAGCTGTTCTGGAGCAGCCTAACCGAGGTCGGCTTGATGTCGATGCTGGGGTTGCTGCAGCCGTCCTGGCAGGCATTTCTGTGCATCCTGACCGAGCCTGGCGAGCCAGTGTGCGTCCTGGATGTAGTCTCCGGCTAGACTGTGTCGAGCGTGGCAATGGTGGCCTCGTCGTACTGCCGCCGTTGACGGCCCGGAGCAAAGCCGGAGCGTCAACGGACGGACAGAGGCACCGCCACAGGCCGTCGACGACAATCCGGGTGCCCGTCATGTGTGTCGAATGGAGAAGCGTCGCTGTGGCCTCAATTCCATGCGAAAGACGGGGAAATGGTTGTCGTGGGTGGTCGTGTCCGAAACTGCGGCTCAACGTTGCAATGTTGACTTGACGTTGGCCAACTTTTCTTCCTAGACGTTTTTTGGTGCCAATTGGCGGGTAGCTCCGCCTGCGTCGCATAGCTTCTTTCCTCTTTCCCGCCCACATAAATCCCTGCCGGGAGGTCACGTGCAACATACATCTACGACGACAGTGAATGCGTTTACGACGTACAATCTTCATAAACGTATTTATCACTTCCATAACTTTACTGACAAGAATAGGTAGCGGTTCATAATGCTTTTCTTTTATTTTTTGGTCCTCTGCTCGTGATCGAGCAAACGTCGCCGCTAACTATGGACATGCCCTCTCGGGCAATCCCTTTGCCGTGAAGGCATACGCCGTATGTGCCTTTCGTCCCCTTGCCTCTTCTTTTTTGGTATGTTAAAAATAATTGTCCGGTCTGTCTGCCTCCTCTGTGGCAGGCCGTGTAGTAAACTCAAAAATCAAAATGGGTGTTCCTGTCTGCCAGAGCCGACGCTCGAGACAGGACACCAGGACACGATGATGTCAAACGGGCTGACGTAGTAGATGTTGGACACTTTTGCCACCAGGGACACTGTCCGTCCGTCTTCGTCGTTTTATCGGTGACTCGATTCTCCGTCTTCTGCTTCCGGTCGCCGTCGTCGGTCTTCACCGCTGGCCGCTCGCCTTAATCGCCACGGCCACGGCCCCGACCACCGCGCGAACCGCCACGGCCACGGTCACCCCGACCACGTCCGCCCTGACCGTCGCCACGGCCGCCATTGCTGTGGTTGTTGTTGCCACCACGTCCACCGCCGCGGAAGTTAGACTGGTAGTGGTGCTGGTGCTGGTGCTGTTGTTGTTGCTGCTGCTGCTGTTCCTTGACGGTGTCGATGATCTCGTCGGGCACGCGGAGGTATTTGATCTGGTTTTGTCAGCGCACGTCAGCAGAAAGAACAGCTGCGAAACGGGGTGGGTGACCCACGTTGTTGCCTTTTACGTAGACTTCGGGTAAACGCATGAAGCTGTCGCCGTCCTGGTGTTGTTAGCAGAAGTCAGAAGTCAGAAGTCGATGCGACGGCGGGAGACTCTCGGACGCTGGACGCACCGCATTGGTCTGGACGACCTCCTTCAGGGTAAGATTCATCCACGTGTCGCACTGCACAAGGTGGCCGTTGAGGGTCTCGCCGTTCTTGAGCTCGACCAGCATCGGGTGGCCCTGCGCGGCGCTGAGAAGGCCGAGGGGTAGCTGGGATGTTAGTGGGTGTGCCCATTCGGTTGGCAGGTTGAATCTTTTGGTGCTTACCATCGTGTCCAAGAAGCCTGCAGGGGGAGGCGTTCGTTGGCGAAAAGGTGGGAGGGGGGTGTGGGAGGGCGTTTGTGGTTGCGATGTTGATCGCAGAAAGAAGAAGAGAGAAAGACGAGGAGAGTCAAATTCGTGACAGCCTCCAAAAGCGCAGGCGCTATGTGATCGTAGCAAGGGCGGGCGGCAGTAGCGACCGAGCACGCAGTCACCACTCAACGGCAGGCACGACCGCTTGCGCGCGAATTGAAGTGTGGCGCTGACAGCCTTGTAAAAAATTGTGGCTTTAGCGCGGTTGTGGGGGATGGGGCAGGCAAAACAGGCCCAGAGCGCTATGACGAAGTCGCTGTGGATGGGGTGCCCTTGACTGCAGACGGATTTACGAAGTAACACACTTTTCAAATGTAACAAAATACCAAGAAAATAATGATGAAAATCAACAATTTTATTTCGTTAGCCTTTGAATATCCCTCACCAGAAACCGGTCCTGTTTGAAGACAACATTTGAAGACTGAAATCAGGCAGTTACAAAAAGAGCACCTCCTAGCAAATCACATACAAGAAGAGAGATGCGCAATTTCTGACGAGGTACTCCGTAAACGAGTAGCATGAGACTTGAGAAAAGAAAGGGCATCGAATATATATAATAGCAAAAACAACAAGTAAAACAAAACAGAAAACAGAAAACATGCCTGTCCGGCCGTTATTTCTCCCCTTTCCCCCCTCTTCAAGCGGTAAACCGGTCGCAGGATATCATATCATGGGGAGACGGCGGCCTGTAAAATCTCATCCTCTTCCTCTCCAGCTCTCTTTAGTTCAAGGGCAACGGCTCCAACGGTCTTTGTTTGTCGCCTTTGCTACCTTTGTCGACTGCATCGCACTTTCCGCCTTCATCGCTTTTGCCGTCCTACGACGAGGCGTTCTCGCGGCTCTTGCGGTAGTTGGCCTCCTGCTCGACCTGCAGGCCGTCAATGACGGGCGCCAGCTCGCTCAGGATCTCGTACGACTTCTTGTAGTACTCCATCTGGGCGTTGATGAGCTCTGACAGATTGCGCAATGGCTCGGGGGTGTCAAGCACGTTCTTCATGACACCAAAGGCCTCCTCGGTCTGTGTGACAAACTCGTCCTCGGCCTTCTCAACCTCCTCCTGGGCCTCGGGGCTCAGCTCGGGCTCCTCGTGCTGCTGGCTGGCCGCGGCGCCACCGACGGCGGCCGGCAGCTTCCAGGTGTTGCCCTTGACGCGGGCCTTGACGGCATCGAGCGACAGACGGCTCTTCTCGACGTTTTTGCGGGCGCGCGTGGCAAACTGCAGGTTGGTGTTGAGCGTGGTGTTCCAGCCAGCCAAGAACTGGCTCTGGATCTGGGCGTCCTGGGCAAGGCGGGCCTCGCCGACACGCTCCTGGGCGAGCGCGTACTTCTCGAGGGCAGTGGCGAGCGGGTCCTCGCCGGCGCCCGTGTTCTGCTGGTGCAGGGTCTGGCTGCTGGCGAGCGAGGCGCGCGCAATGGCGTGCGAGAAGGTCTTGGGCTGGGGCTTGGCCGAGGGGGGCGCGGTGAGGGCGGCCTGGGCTTCGGCAGGTGACGAGGCAGACGACAGCAACGTCACCTTCTCAGAGACGGTCCGGCCGAGGTCGCTGAACGTCTCCTTGATGTTCGGCGGGTAGTCGTAGGGCTCGTGAGAGTACTGCGAGGTCACGGCGAGCATCTTCTGGTGCACCTGCTTGAGGGCATCGACGCGCTTCTCGAGGTCAATGTAGTCAGGGGGAAGCTGGGTCTTGTCCTCGACCTGGCCAAGCTGCTCCTTTGTGTACTGGAAGGTGCGCGAGGCAAAGGGGGTGATGGTGGCCCCGATGTTGCTGTAGAGAGCAGCACGTTAGCAGGATGTTTGAGATGGGCGGGTTGGAAGCACGGGTAACGGCACGAGACATTGTTCTCGGAAAGAAAGGGAAACGAGGGGCTGGTGCAGGCAGATCACAAGTGACAAAAAATAGAAAAGTACAAAAGACAAAAAGTACATACGAGAAGCTCTTGCCGATGTTCTTGAAATCCATGACTGCGGTATTTGTCGGTTGACGGATGTAGAGGATAGAAAGGAGAGTCGAGTCGAGATGGCGATGGAAAGGTGTGTGCAAAGCTGGTCTCGTGCGATCGTGGTGATGGTGGAAGGGAAAAGGGTGGAAGAAGGAGAAGGGAGGATCAGAAGCCAAACAAACGATGATGAGAAGACTCGTATTGGTGCTGGGTGCGCTGGGTGCGCTGGGTCCTAGGGAGAGCTATGCTTCCCATAGCAGCGAAGGTGTCCTGTAATTGCGCTTCTTAGGAGAAAAAGCGTCGCAATACAGCTGCACTGCCCTGCAGAAACAGTCCGTACTGGGCGTAGCTCGTTGTCAGGGAAGCCGCCAGGGAGATCCTATCAGTGAGCGCCCAGGCCCAAGATAGGGGGGCTACGGGGGCTGCAGGGGGGGTGTTGCTACTCGTGGCGCCCGTTTAGGACTAGGCTGCAGCGAGAGGTGGTTTGCGTCGCCGTGATGTAAGACACTGACGCACTGTGCACAAAGATAGCTACCAGCTGCACGTGACCGACCCCGCTACTGCGATTCTGCAAAGCGTGAATCAACGAGGCGACGTTTGCGAGTTGTTGAACGGCTGCAGAAAATTGTAAGACATGTGGTAGTCATTGCAGGGCACCAAGACAGACACGCCAGGCCTGATTTTTACAAGTATTTTTCTCGACCTCATCCTGCGCACTTCTTCACCTCACTTTGATCCGCATATCGGCCTGCAAATCGACTCAGCCAATCTGACCAATCACAGCACTGCTTTTGCTAGTATGGCTTTGCTGGGTGTCCCCTCGCGCTTTCCGAATTTGCCCCGCCAAAGTTTGGCTTTTGTTTTTGATGTGGGATGACGGGCTGGGCCAACGGCGCGGCAGGAACGACCGACTCAATGGCAGCCAGCAGCAGCCCAAAGAAAAAAAAAAAAAAAAAAAAAAAAAACTAGACAAGAAATTTAATAAGTGGTCGTAGGGAACTACCCAAAGAAGGCAAAAATGGCAGGCACGAACGGCAGGCTATGACTCGAACCTGCCCCGTAGGCGTAGCGTACCTTCCATACAATAGATATTTATTTTGTTCCGCGTTCTTCCTGCACTTTCCCTAACAGAAGCAGACGACATCTGGTGATCCCCTCACTTTTGCTTTTCGTACAACTTTGTGTTCTTACACAACAACCCCCCCACCACCACAACCATGGAGTCCACACTGCCATTGCCCTTTGTGGTGAGCGTCCCGGCCACTCTCGAGACGCTCAGTGAAGGCCTCACGCCCGCCGAGATCGCTGTGCTCGGCACCATCTTCGTCCAAGCGACCTCCGACAACCTGTCGCAACTGACTTCGCTTTTGACTGCTCGCGGCGCTGAGCTCGTGCCCTTTGTCGACGGCACCGCTCTCACGTCTTCCGACGACGTCGTCACCCTCCTCAACCTCGGCGCCCGCCGCGTCTTTGTCCAGCCCGCCCAGCTCGCCGAGCTCGCTTCCACTTACGGCGCCCGTGTTGCTGCCGCTGTTTCGGCCACCGACGCCAATGCTGCTTCTCTGGCCAGCTCGACGACGGGTGAGCAGGGCGGCCTGCTTGTGACGGACCTCGATGTCGCTGCGGCCGACAGCAGTGCCTTCATCGAGGCTGCCGCGTCCACCAAGACGAACCCGTTCCTTTTCGTGCAGCCCGCGCTCGGTGCCGTCACCAATCCGACGGCGCTTGCGACTTTCGCAGAGTCAGCCGCCCGCATCCACGCCATCCCCGTCCTGCCCTCGACGGTCCTGACGACGGCTACGGACAGCCAAGACAAGGTGTCGGTGGCTGGCCTGCTGGAGGCCGCATGGCAGTCGGACCGCCCCGACAAGCTGGTGACGACAGTTGTCACAGACCAGTCTGGTGCTGCTCTGGGTCTGGTCTACAGCAGCGCCGCCAGTGTTGCCGAGGCCCTGCGCACACAGACGGGTGTCTACCAGAGCCGCAAGCGCGGTCTGTGGTACAAGGGCGCTACGTCGGGCGATACGCAGACGTTGCTGCGGATTGGTCTCGACTGTGACCGTGATGCGCTGCACTTTGTTGTCCGCCAGGAGGGCCGCCGGTTCTGCCACCTCGACCAGTTTGGCTGCTTTGGCGACTTGCAGGGTATTGCTCGTCTGGACCAAACGCTGCGCGCACGCAAAGCCTCGGCACCTGCTGGCTCGTACACGGCACGCCTGTTCTCTGATGAGAAGCTGCTGCGGGCCAAGATTATGGAGGAGGCCGAAGAGCTGTGCGACGCCAAGACCCCTCAAGAAGTTGCCTTTGAGGCGGCTGACCTGATCTACTTTGCTCTCGCCAAGGCCACATCTGCTGGCGTCAGCCTTGCCGACATTGAGCGCAATCTGGACGCCAAGGGCCTCAAGGTCCAGCGCCGCCCAGGCAACGCCAAGCCGAAGTGGGAGGAGAAGGTGGCCGAGAAGGCTGCCCCGGCTGCTGCGCAGGCATCCGCTAAGCCTGTTGCTGTGGCTGCCGCTCCTGCTGCCGCTCCTGCTGCCGCTGATGGCCGCATCACCATGAAGCGCATCGACGCTACCCAGGTCTCGGCCGCCGACATTGAAGAGGCCCTGCGCCGCCCGTCGCAAAAGTCGTCCGAGGCCATTATGAAGATTGTCACGCCCATCATCGACGACGTCCGTACCAACGGCGACAAGGCCCTGCTGTCGTACACCCACAAGTTTGAAAAGGCCACCTCTCTCACATCGCCGGTCCTCAAGGCGCCCTTCCCCGCCGAGCTCATGCAGCTGTCCGACGAGACCCGCGCCGCTATTGATTTGTCGTTCAACAACATTCGCACCTTCCACGCCGCCCAGAAGGAGGAGAAGCCCCTGTCGGTCGAGACCATGCCGGGCGTTGTCTGCAGCCGCTTCTCGCGCCCCATTGCCCGTGTCGGTCTGTACGTCCCCGGCGGTACCGCTGTGCTGCCTTCGACGGCCCTAATGCTGGGTGTGCCCGCCATGGTGGCTGGCTGCAACACCATTGTCCTGGCCAGCCCGCCTCGCGCCGACGGCACGATTACGCCCGAGATTGTCTACGTTGCCCACAAGGTCGGTGCCGAGAGCATTGTCCTGGCCGGTGGCGCCCAGGCTGTTGCGGCCATGGCTTACGGTACCGAGAGTGTCAGCAAGGTCGACAAGATCCTGGGCCCCGGCAATCAGTTTGTTACGGCGGCCAAGATGCACGTCAGCAACGACACCAATGCTGGTGTCGGTATCGACATGCCCGCCGGACCCTCGGAGGTTCTGGTCGTGGCCGACTCTGAGGCCAACCCGGCCTTTGTTGCCTCGGACCTGCTGTCGCAGGCCGAGCACGGTGTGGACAGCCAGGTTGTTCTGCTGGCCGTTGATTTGAGCGAGGAGAAGCTCGCCGCTATTGAAGAGGAGCTCCACAACCAGGCCATGGCCCTGCCCCGTGTCGACATTGTCCGCGGCGCTATTGCCCACTCTGTGACGGTCCAGGTGCCCAACCTTGACGTGGCCATGGAGGTCAGCAACGCCTACGCACCCGAGCATCTTATTCTGCAGGTCGAGAACGCCGCTGCCCTGGTTCCCAAGGTGTTCAACGCCGGCAGTGTCTTTGTCGGTGCCTGGACACCCGAGAGTGTGGGCGACTACTCGGCCGGCGTGAACCACTCGCTGCCGACGTACGGCTTCGCCAAGCAGTACTCGGGCGTGAACCTGGGCTCGTTTGTGAAGCACATTACGAGCTCGAACCTGACGGCCGAGGGACTGCGGAATGTGGGCGGTGCGGTGATGCAGCTGGCCAAGGTGGAGGAGTTGGAGGCCCACCGTCGGGCAGTGAGCATCCGTCTGGCCTCTTTGGAGAATTAGGCAGGCAAAAGGCAAAGGCTGGGGTGAAATGTTTTATGGTCATCTGATTTCGGAATGAAATACATTGGTGTTTTTGTCATCTTTGTCACTTTTGTCGTTATTATGAAAATGAAGCGGAGCCAGAGGAAAATAAACAAATATGAAGCACTTTTGAGCTTGGAATGAGACGGTAGTAATGTTTTTCAAAATACAAAGGTAACTTAAACAACGTAAATTGAAGTTTTCGCTATATTGTTCTACTGTCATAAATGCAGTCATCTCATAATGCCATAAATGCTCCTAAAAGTAGCGTCATGAAGTAAGTAAAACAAAATACGCCGGCTACGAATGCAATTGTAAGTTGATGAATAAAAAGACTTGCCCGCAAGCTTAGTTCTGCCACACTTCTCTCGGCTTTCCACACGAGCCGCAGTTGGTGTGCTTCCGCCCCATGTTGGTCCAGCACATAGTACACATCCACGTGGCAGAAGGAGGGGCGGATGGTGACGATGTCGACACAGAAGAAGACGAGAAGGATGAGGACGGTGGTCCTTGACCGGGACGACTTGATCCGGATTGTGGTCCCGGCGGCATCGCGGGCAACATGTTAAGGTTGGGCGGTGGCGGTGCCGGCCGGTGTTTGGCCAAGATCTTGTCGAATGTGGAGCCACTGTTACTATTGCTGGAGCTGCCATTGCTGACAAGACTGTCGACACCAGAGCTAAATGCCGCCGGTGGCGGCGACCGTGGTCGAGCGCGCGAGCTGGACGAGTTTGCAGACGTCACTGACCCGCCAACGGTCGACGGCGTAAAGCGGACCTGCTTCTTGACCCTGGACGTTTTGGCGGGCTGCTGGCCGGATTTGCGCATCGCCGAGGCGCGGGAGGTGGCGGCGGCGGCAGCATTGGCGACGGCCTGGGAGCGTCTTGAGATGAGTGGGAGCTGTGCGGATGCTGGTGGAGGTGGCGCGGGACGGTGTGCCAGAGGTGGTGGTGGCATAGAGTGTCTGTGTGATGATGAAGACGATGGTGGTGGTGCGCCGATGACTGCTTCTCTTCTTGGAGCAGACGGCGATGAAGACCGCTCGACACCACAGGCATCACAGACAAGATATGTGCTGGGGTTGTGCAGGGTGCAGATAGTACAGGTCCAGCCTCGACCCGAGCTCGATGATGTTGCCGTGCTGGAGTTGGATCTCGGCCGTGTGTTCGTGTTTGAAGTCAGGTTGGCCGGTTTAGGAGAAGGCGGAGGAGGTGCAGGGCGGCGTGATATTGCCGTCGGGGGTGCAGATCCACTTGTGGGCCGTGCTTGTGTCTGCGTCTGCGTTTGCGTTTGCGTTTGCGTGTGCGTGTGCGTCTGTGACTGTGTCGGTGGAGGCGGCGCTGGCCGACGTTTTTGCGGTGGTGGTCCTCGTGGCGGATCAACGTCCATGGTTTCGACGTCAATGATGATGGGCGAGGCGCTGCTTCCGCTCCGGCCTCGGTTTGTTGGGGCTGACAACCACCCACCACTTCCTTCTGGCCTCTCAGCTGTCGGCGGCACATACTTGTCGCCCAGCCGCTGCTTCTCGTCCTCTTGCACCAGCTCCCACAGAGCCTGGGCAATAGCGGCATCGTTGGCGGCGTCCTCATCGGCCTGCGTGCGGAACCCGTTGCGGGCGGCCTGGTCGGAGAGCCATTTGCGGGTCTGGTCGCTGTACTGCGGACCGTCGGTTGCACATCCCTGGAGTGCTTCGGGCGTGTGGCTGTTGCGGCGGGCGACGGCATCGGCGACGACGCTGCGCATATCGTTGGCCGGAGACGGGGTGGAGCCGCCCAAACGGTGGCCGCCTCCTGTGCTGGTCCTGTTGCTCTTGGACTCCCTGTCGGCCGACTTGGACTGTCGTCGTTCGGCAGCGGCACGTGCAAGTCGCCGAGCCTCGTCCATGGGCCGTTTTAAGTTTGATGCAGGCGATGTCAAAGATGGCACAGACGAAGACGACGGGCCTCCACTGGTAATGCCCGTGGCACCCCAGTTGTTGCTCCCGCCATTGTCAAAGACACCGCCCAGACGGTGGCCCTCACTCAAGAAGCCTTCGCCTGTAAAGCCCTTGAGAGTCAGGGCCATGTGCTCGTCGCGCAGCTGGTTCCAGAGTGCATGGAAAACGGCATCGTGGGGCCCGTGGACAATGTGTGCCAGCTCGTGCAGCAGCGTGTCGGCGACCTGTTCGAGCGGGAGGAAGAGTGAAGCATCGCCGGGATGGCGTAGTCTCAGCAGAATCTTCTGGCCTTTGTTGATGTTCAGTCCCAGCAAGTTGGCCTGGTCGGGATAGAACTCGGAGAGCTCGCGGACTTTCCATCGGCGGGCGCGCATCAGCGGTTTCACGAGCGAGGCGACGCGGCGTAAGAGGTGGAGGGCGTCGGCTGCGCGCGAAAAGTCGCCGAGGTGCGAGTACGCGAGGACGACGGGGTCGTGTTCTGGCATGGCGGTGTGGTTGAGAGCAGATGAGGTGAGAGAGTAGAGAAGGAGAAAGGAGAAAGGAGAAAGGAGGAGAGGGGAGAGAAGAGCGCAGTCCGTATGCACACGGCAGGCAGCAGGATTTAAGGTTGATAAGGCTGTGGACGGAAGGAGCGATGGAGACGCTGTGTGCTGTGCACTGAAGAGCTGCAAAGCGGTACAAACTGCACTCAGAATGTGTTCGCAGCTGCCATCATGGAAAAAGAAGTATGAGGCTGCGAAATGCACTTGGAATAAGGTCGAAACTGTTGCAAGAATAGATCAGAGATGGAATATCAAAGCGTTGCGCAATGCCGACTGTTTTGTCCGAATCGCGAGCCAAACAAACTCAAACAAACAGTGGAAAAAATCGGCCGCTCTGCCACTGTAAGGCGGTTTTTAAGAGGCTTTAATAGGTACCGAGAGCTAGTTTTAGTGTTAAAAGGATTAGGCTCGGTAAGGAGGCGCGGTCGAAAAGCTAGCAGAGTCCACGTCACTGTCACTGCGGCATCTTGGCGGCGGCGGCGATGTTGGGGATTAGACGGGGGCAACAGCGGGAAGAATGAAAAGAGAAAAGAATGTGAACCAAAAAAAAAGAAAAAAAAAAGAGGCATGTTCCACAGACTGTCAGACCAGAAGATGAAAAGAGAAAGTAAGATTGGGGAAACGAGATGAAGAGTGGTTGCACAACAGCTCAGTATTGCAGTCAGAGATTGGCGGAGAGCGGGGATTCTATGAGAGAGTCGACAAAAGAGACGTCAGGAATATGCGTAAGATGCGTATTGTGTGCAGACAGCAAAGGATCGTCTCTCTGTTTGGTTGATATTGGAATCGGATGTACTCCGTAGCGGGTTTGCCTTTTCTGTATGTACAAACGTACGTCGTACAGGTCCACTAAATCCACTGTAAATCCAGGGTCCTTACAGGGGCGGCAGCAGGCACAGCCTCGTGCTGAAAGAAGAGAAGAAGAGGCAAGTACGAGCGGCGCGTTGTCGGCCACCTCTTTAACTTTAACTACCGACACCGCGGTTTCCCAAATAGGTAATACTGCTAGTTGCACACTCCTTTTACGACGTATTGCTCCTTCCTTTATATGCAGGCTCTCGTACTTTCCTATCCGGGTATCACGGCTCGTCACGCATCCATCTCATTGCTTCATTTTCTCTGTTAATGTTTCGTTTATCATTATTGTGCATCTACTATTTAACCTGTGATACGCCAACCTAGTCCGAACAAGTCGCAATATTGATACACCGAGCCCAGAACCAAATGACCGACGTGGTTGTGGTGCAAAGTTGCAATGGCACAAGTGCTCCGTAACGGCTCGTAGAATTCAAAGAGCACAGACCACGGTTTGTGAAGCACAAAAGTAATACGTCGTTAGACAAAGCACAATTACATCTGTGGGGAAATTTGGGGAGAGGCTCAAACTCAGGCTGAATGTGATGGTGTTCGGCAACATCAAACAGCAGTCCTGGACTGTGGATCACGGATTGCGGATATGAGACGAACGAGATGAACAAAGGCCAAGACAAGAAAAGGAAAAGTGACATATGCCGATCCGAATCCTTTGAATCCAATTTCATGTACCGAAAGAAAGATGAGAAGACTGGGAAGACTGAGAAGAAGAAATATGGTATGCACACAGAATAAGGAAATGGAGCAGGGCCTCTTCCCGAAGAAGGCCAAGATACAAAAGAAATAGAAACAAAAGAAGCCAGATGCCTGACAATACCCGGAATAACCACGTCCTAAAACTACCAGAGACTTCTCAACACAGGCCCCGTGCTGTTTACGTCGCCTTCTGGGCGAATCCAAGCTGCAGGTTGCCGCCGTGGAAGACGACAAACTGGCTCTTCAAGAAGACATCGCCGTAGATGTTGATGCCAATCTGGGCAGACGACTGCAGACCGCCAAAGCAGGTCGACGAGGCGCTCGTGGTGGTCGTGTTGGAGGCACCGCTGACGGCGTCGTTGGGCGCAAAGTTGATGAGATCACCCGGGACGACGGCCATGTAGGAGCCGATGGCGAGCGTCAGGTCGGGCAGGACTTCGTTGCAGTTGAAAATGTAGCCGCCGTCGGCGGCGCTGTTCTGAGCGGAGGGGACCTGGCTGTAGTAGGCGGTAACGATGGCGTCGGGCAGGAACAGCAGAGTAGTGCCGGTGTCGGCAATGGCCTGGTGGGGGAGGCTGGTTATGGTTGTGGTGGTGGAGTTGCCGACTTTGAACCCGGACGCCTCAAATCCCCAGAAGCCGTTGGTGGCGTTGGTGTCGACAAACGAGATGGAGCCGGTGAACTCGGACGTGTCGATGAAGCCAAAGTTGTAGTTGCCGGCTGCACACAGGGGGGGTCAGTAAATATACTACAGGAACACATATAATCGAGTGCTTTGGGGTGGCTTACCCTCCGCCTTCTTCAGGTTGGCGGTAAACAGGGGCATCGCCAGGTTGGCCATGGCGTTGGAAAAAAAGGTCTTTTGCGGCGTCGGCTCGACCTGGTTGATGGAGTCCATGGCGAGGCCCAGCAGGCCTGACGACGCCGAGTTTGTCGTGAACGAGTTGGACACCTGCTGCGCCGATTCGACCGCCTGGCTTGCCACAGTCACACCGCCAATGCTCACCGTGTCCATGTACACATCGCCCGAGGAGCTGCTGCCGTCGCCATAGCGAATCGACCACGAGGAGCCCGTCAGCTTCTTGGCGGTCGTGCTCTTGGTGATCTGGTACAGGACCTGGTTGTTCTGCTGAATCTTGGGCGTTTCCGACGAGAAAACCCAGAGGTCGGAGGAGCCCGTGTCAAAGTCGAGATTCAGTGTTTGCGGCGGTGTGCCGATGCTGACTTCGGCGAGGTACTCGCTGTCAAAGAGCTGGGGGATGGCGGCGACCATGCCCTGGCTGGCGCTGGTTGTTTGGTTGGTGCTGGTTGAGCCGCTGCCCGAGGAGCTTCCCGAAGAGCTTCCCGAAGAGCCGGAGCTGCCGCCCAGACCGGGAATGCTAATCCCCAACTCGGCCAGCAGCTCTTCAAGAAGCAAAAGCAGCTCCGGCGGGATGGCGACACCGTACTTGGCATACGCTTTGGCGACGGCGCGTTGGCCTTTGCCTGGCTTGACGAAGCCTGCATTGTACACTTGGTGGGCGCGGAGGGTGTGGCCACCAAAGACGGCGACCTCGAGCATCTCCTTTGTAAGCTCAAAGTTTTGGGCGGGCGACAACTTCTTTTCGGCGGCAACAGCAGCGGCAGCAGGGACGGCCGCTGCCAACGCGCCCGGCGCGAGGGCCAACAGAGAGACTGCCACAGCGGCAGACGAGGATGAGAATTTCATTTTCATGGTGTCGACGATATTGTGGCGGTGGATAGAGAATAGATGAAGAGAAAAAGAGAAAAAGAGAAGAAGAGGGTTCGCTGGGAACGTTGAGGTATCAAAAGAGTGCAATGAATATGAATAAAAGAAACGAGAACAGAAAAAGAAGAAGATACCTGATCAAGAAGTAAGAAACGAAGCCAAGGCCAGGCAAGAAAAGTGGAAAATAAGAAGAAAGATGAGCAAGGAGAGGAGGAGAGAAAGGAGAAGAGAAAAGAAAAGACGAAAGGATAGACGAGAGAGAAGAAAGACAAAAACAAAAAAGAGAGCCAAGAACGGAATACAAAAAGGAGACGGAGCGAGCGCGGCAGGATCGACGAGACCTGGGGCCCAGGCCTCCCAAGTAGACCTCCTGGGTCAAGGTGATTTGTGCAAAGGCAAAGTGATGAGAAGAGGAGATATTGCAGTCTACTGAAAACGAACAAGTTCTTGGTTTCTTGTTCGGTGGCCTTGGTCTGGCCTTGTTGCTCGCCCGTGGTTCATGCACTTTACAGAGAATTAATTATACCGGGGGGATATCACCTGCCCAGAGTTGAAAGACTATATTTACTTGAGAGGCCGTCTGCTTCACAGAAACGACAGTGAGAGGCAAGGAGGAAAGTGAAAGTGAATGCGAAAGTAAAAGGCAAGTTTGTCAAGCTTCATATTGAGATGGCAGCGGAGTGCAAGGGCCTTGCGTGTAAGTGACAGTAGTTGTCATGAGAAGAGGTGACAGGAAGAGGAGCGCAAAGGTGCAAAAACGCAAAAGTGGAAAAGTGGAAAAGCATGACAAGGGTGTCTTGTTGAACAGGGGTTTATTGACTGTCGAAAAATGCTTGGGTCTTTTCTTTTTGCTGCCGGGCCGAGAGGGATTTGCTGGATTGCGAGACACGACAAGGCGTCGATCATTTATGGGCATTGCGATTCTGTAACGGTCGGGTCTGGTACGGAGTAGATGGCAGCAATAAGAGGCAAGGCAAGACAGACATTGTTGTTCGTCTTGAAGTTTCTCTTCATTCTAGGTAAAAGTGTCACTGTTGACACGAGTTGGACGTTTAATGTCTATGCTGTTTAAATGCCACTTTGAATGGTCTCGAGTTAGCTTCTATTTTGCATTCTTCCTTTCAGTCTTTGCCTCTCATTCTCACGTACGACGTAGTTTGTTCCTTTTTCTCGATTGGGCCGCTTCTCCTCTGCTCTCTGTCTGCGACAGGTTGGAGTCTGGACAGCCCCTGGGCCGTGAGAAAACATGGCCGAACCCCCGTCGATCAGGGAGCCGCCGTTTATGCTTACCGCAAGTCGTGTCAAGTTGAGCCTTCCTGTCTCCGGCGACTGCTCTCCTTTGCTATCAACGTGAATTGGAATAACGACAAAACAAACAGGGGGAGATTACAAAAGGAAATCTCTCCGAGGTCCTGCCCAGGCAGACTACTTGTTCGCCTGCCAGCTGTCTTTGGTCGTTGACAGCTGGACGCAAAAAGAATCAAAAAGAGGACAGAGCGAGCGATTGTGAACGGAATGAAACGGAGGGTCTGTACGTCGTAAGAAAACGATCGAGACAGAGTAGGAGCCCACGAGAGTCTGCAAAGAGTCTAGGCCCAGCTTCGGCAGTTGTTGAAGATTTGAACTTCAATAATTCACAGCATTTGGCAGATTTCAGTTCTCACCTCAAATCTCAAATTCTTCAACACGATAACCGAGGGACGACGTCAGATATTCAAATATTCAAACATTGCCGATTTCATCTTTTGACTGTGGATGCTGTCTCGCATGTCTCGTTCGATGATTAGTTTTTCCACGTTCGCCTTGTGTTTTGGCCATGTTTTTGTGGCAGTTTCTTTGCCGTTTGGAACAAAGATATCCGGGAACGGATTTGGGTCGCAGCTTTTCCATGTCCGGATGCCAGTTAGGGCCTTTTGGCGGTCACTGCCTGCCGCTTGGCGGCGCTAAGATGCTAAAACGGAGTCTTCTTACGGGAGTACACGGATACGCGCTACACGGCTCGACAGGCCAGCAGTAAGCTCTGTAAGCTACAGTGGGGTAGGCGAGCCTCCACACACTCTCAACTCTCAGCCCTGCCGTCTGTTAGTGTCCTCTTCCTGTTGTTAGGTCGTGTTCTACTCCGTAGTCGTATGTTGGCCCACCGGCTCGGCAGACCAGGCTCACCTGATTGTTGCTTCTTTTCTTCTTCTTTTTCCTCTTCTTTTTCTCTCTCTTTTTTCTACTTGGGGAAACACTGCTGGCTCGGCGTCCGAGATGCACCGCTGCCGTCACATCAACGTCACCAACGCCACCATGGGCTTATTTTTCTTCCTCTTTCTGTTCTGTTGGCGGGCCCCCTCGTGGCATCTCTTTCTTTCGTTCTTTGGTTCTTTCGTCTTTTTGTTTGCTCTTTAACTCTTGTTCCCCTGCCTATCCTTTTTTTGTTTCTTTTTCTTCCGACTTCTCTTCTTCACATTTTTCATCTCCGACAACCTTTACGATCGGAAGACAGGCATCTTCGTCTTTTCGTCTTACACAAACCTTTACGCCCTTGGATTTCTTTGTGACACCACCACAGAAAAGGCCAAAGCCAAAGCTTTTCGTGTTGCTAGGCAGTCAGGCCCGTGTAACACTTCTTCCCCTCCTCTTGCATCATCTTCTCGACCATCTGACCATCTGTGCCAAAGATCACCGTCGGATTGCCGGAACGCCTCCACTTTCGGACCTACCCCAAAAGGACGACAGCCGTCAACATTCTCTTTTAAAAAGAGAGCATCGCCTCGTCCTCACTGTCACTCACACCTCACACCTCACACCTCACACCTCACACCTTGGCATCTTCGCCATCCCCCTTGTTGCCCGCCATGCCTCTCCCGTCGGCGATTGCGGACCCTCTCGAGGACGCCTTCTATCGACTGGCCGCTTTTGCTCACACCCGCCCGACCCTGTTCACGACTGCCTCTGTGTCCGCCGTCGGGTTGTGTTTCGTCGTCCCCGCCGCCGTCCGCTCCTATCGCGGCTACCTCGCTCTGGGGCCCGGTGGCGTCCCCTACAATGTATGGGGGTGGCTTTATCAAGGGCTCGGCCAGATCTTTGCCATTCGCGATCCACGCAGCACGGCCGACTTTGAGAAACCCAAGCCGGCGGTCCTGGCCCGATATGGCGGCAGCACCCGTGCCCAGAGATCGTACCTGGACATTGACTCGACTCTCCCCGCACGCGAGGGCAGCCGACCGACGGTACCGGGGTACACAGCACCGCAACGGCAGACAACAGACATTGCCAGCGATCTGGCCAAGACGCGGGAAGCCCAGGAAGACTTTTTGAAAGCAGTCGCAGCGGCGAACCCCGGTGTGCTCGAGATCCGGCCGTCTCTGCTCGAGGGAATGTCGACGCCCGCACTGTGGGCCAAGGAAGCCGTCGTCTTGGGTGCCAAAATGTTTGACAAGCAGCCAGCTGATGCACCGGTGAAGGGGAAGAAGACAACGGAGACGAAAGCAAAGCTGCCCCGCGCGCCCGTCGAGATCTGCCATGCCCACCCCGAGGCCAGCTCGCACATGCAGTTCAGCTTTGGCGATGCCTACTGGGTTGTCAAGGCCGGCTGGGGCGAGCGGCACTTGCTGGCCGGCAGCACCGCCGCCGGTCTGCCGCCCACCTACTTGCTTGTCTATGCGCCGCGCAACGACAAAGAACTGAAAGTGTGGAAGGAGCTGGTCATGGCCGCTGCGCGCTTCAGTGTCGACGAGGATGTCGATATCAATGATGCGAAGAAGTAGGAGGTCGGATGGCTGGCGGAGAGGATCGATGGATGACTGTTCTGTGAGGAGCATAGTATTTAGCTTGGCCAAGACGGCAATGAAGACGACGATGAAGACGACGGCATGTACGATACTGTTACCTTAATACCCACGCTTTTCTCTTCACTTCGTTTCGCATTGTGCTTTTGTCCGCTGAAGCGGTGAAGTAAGTCTAAGTAAGTCATAGTAAGTCATGTACAAGACAGTCGGCTGTGAAAAGCCGATCGCTAAGCTCACATGCTGTTTAGGAGTATTGCGGTCTGGTCGATGGACGATAGGGATGGGAGTTTGTTGACGTTATTCGATGGGATATCGAGACGGGTGTGTAGTGTTTGTGGACAACAAGATGCCTGTCGGCGTTGGCCAACGACTTGAGGAAGCTTGTTCAGTGGTGGCCGAGCTCCTTTCTCCATGTTTGGGCGCCGGCCTCCGTTTGTCCGCTCTTTTGCCCGTCTCGGGGCACTTCCGCTACTGTAGCTCCTACGGCTTTTTCATGCATCCTGCAATCCTTCCAAAACATTTGCACCTGGGCTTGCGTCGTCTTGTTTTCTATATCCGCTGCAGCCTTTTTATTGCTAAAAAGAAGAATCAAAACTTCCGGAACTTCCAGGGTTTGTCTCTCGTTCTACACAGGACTCAGACCATGTCACCGCAGACACGGAGAACATTTGCCTTGAGAGGCCCCGGGAATAGAAGGTGCACTCTCATCATCCAGGGTGCGGACTTGGGCATTGGGTACACCTACCAAACAAACAGGGCGGAAACTGCATATGCAAGCAGGTGAAGACTGGACAACAAGGACCACTAAAAAGTTGAAGAAGTTGAAGAATTAGGAACAAAAAGTATGAACCGTGGTATTCTTCTATGCACATGGCTAGAAATGGACGATGGGCATGAACACTTGTGAGAACTGTGTCTCGACACCCCGTTGAGGTACAGCACACCCGTGCAGAACAATGTGTCTGGCAGAAACAAGGAAAGCAGCAGTCATAGGAGCAGAAATGGAAAGCTGCAAAATGAGGCGTGAGGTTGGAGCCCGACGACGGCTGTATGAAGCCCGACGACAGCTGTGTGAAGCCCTATTGTAGCTGCTTGACCTGTCTTATTCTCTCTCGTGCCAAACTGTGACCTGCCTCCAATCACACCGTCGTTTTGTTGATCATCACTTTCAAAACTCCAACCAGGACGAGCTGTCAGCAAGTCACTAACTCCTGAATACCAGGAACAGCAGAAAAGAGCTCGTCTGTTGACGAGAGCTGTCCATACTTGAGCAAATCACACTTGTGAAAACTGTGAAGATAAAGGGGCCGCCAAGAGGTACGAAGCTACCCTTTTGACTTGAAGTACCCCGTAAACTTACACAAGCAGAGCTGCAGGTAAGAAGTTGAAAAAAGGTAAACGAGCATGCATGTGCTGGCACTTGTTCCAGTGTTTCAACGCAGCTCATCTCCTCCTTTTATTTCTTTCAACGGTCTCCCGCTGGGGGCTGCTACGCAGTCCGAGTCCTGTTGCTGCCACCCCTTTTTGATGCATCTCAGCCAACAACAGTCACTCTTGCACACACAACCTTGCCGGCCCCCATAACGAAGTGACCATAAACGGCGATTGCAGGCGTAAGATGCTGCAGGCCAGTAGCCTCTTTTTGTGGTGGCCAAACTATACCAACAGTCTTCCATGGAGTACCCAACTTGAACCAACAGACCTTCCATTCCTTCCATTTGTGTTTTGTGATTCGGCTTTCGCTTGCCATTCTTGTTGGCTTCCCTGGCACGCTGTTCATGTTGGCTGAAATAGAATTGTGATGAGCCTTCCTTTTCTTGCGTGCAGAAACTCAAACTCTTCTGCTTGCCTGGCTTCGCCTATCGTTCCCGGGCCACATCCCGATTCTTCTTCGTTGGTGATGTGTTTGAGTGCTAGTACAGAGTTTTGGGCAATGTTGCATCGTCGTTATTTGGCACAGAGAGCATGTCGTAAAAATGCACCATTTCGACTGTTGGGACAAAATGGCCTGGCATGGCAATGTCGAAATTGCAACTGTGATACGTATCGGCTGAAAGTGACGACAAAAGACCTGCCCGTGAAAAGCCGTGGTAGCATTCTCCTCGCTGACGGTCAATCCTCTCTCCTTCCTTCGTTTTGCGCCAATGGCCGATTGGTGTTACTGTTCGTCGAGGAAATCGGTCTTCCGTTCCCGGCGATCCTGTCTCCGCGAGAAGGAAAGAGAAAGATATCTTACTTGCACCTGTGCTTGCCCTCGCTCGCACCTGTATGTCCGGCCGAGTTCAATGGCAGCATACACCTGCCTAATCGCACGAGGCGTGAATGCTCGTCGGTAATTATCATGATGCGAAAATACTCCTAAAGGGGCCGCTTCTGGACAAAGTAGCGCGTTGTACTCCGTAAGACTGACCTTGGACCTTGGGGTCCTGCCCCTTTGGCCGGTTTCCAGAGTTTGGTGTGGCTGAAGTGAGCCGTAGTACCACCGAGGCTTTCTTTCCTCGACTGAAAAGAGAATTCAAAGCAACCGACCGAGAGCCTGTCTCCTGTATTCAAACGGGGTAGTCAAAGCCGGCGGGTATTTCGGTACATGGGACATGCACCTGGGAATAGAGTCGTCGGGGGCCTGGATTCTGGTGCTCTGGCCTGGCTAGATCCCATACATAGGGCCGATGGGTAAGAATGGTACGGAGTATTACACAGCAATACGTCGTACTTCTTGGCTGTTCTTCGCTCTCGGGATGATCCTCCAACTGTCCCGCAGACCGGGTGACGAAAAAAGAGACGTCGTAAAAACACCCCGGCCACGGTGAGGGCAGGCAAAACTACTGAGTACACAGTACGGAGTATTACTCCGTTTTGTTAGCAGATTTCTTTCACAAAAACAGAAATATCCCGCTGTAGCAAAGGTGAAAAGAAACTCAAAACGCAGCTCACCCCCAATTGCGGAGTATTATCTCCTGCATGCGAGACGAGCGACGCTACTGCGTGTAAACGGAGCTCTAGCTAGGGTAACCGCTCACCAATCACAGGCGCAAGACCAAAAAGGCCAGAACAAGCAGAGAAAAAAAAGAGAAAACGAATAAGAGACGGAATAAACGCAGATACCCTGGAATGGAATTGCGCAATGGCCCAATGCAGCATCCCTGGTTCAATTTTTGTTCTCCACAGTCTCACGCGTCCTTCCAAATGGACCTTTTGCGTGTTCTCCATCCCAAAGAGTCCACCCTTTAGCCTTCTCTGTAAGCGATGGGCAACTGCCTCCTGTGATTTGGCGGACTTGCACCCTGTAACTGAAGCTCTTGGCAGCTCCTGTTGACAGCTCCTGTTTGCTGTTTGCGGTTGCGGCTTGCTTTTTACATTCTTCCTTGAAAAATGCCGCACATATCATACGAAGCAACATGCAACCACGAATCTTTGCATGCGGACGTGGACAAGGCCGACGCGGCAGAAGGCTCTGCAGAGGATCGTGTTGGTGGATGAGGATGATGCATGAGGCGTTGGCAAAACTTGCCAGGCATGTTGATGGTGAGGATGGGATCGAAAAGGAAAACGAGAACATGCGAGAAGATGGAGAGAAGGAAAGAAGAAAAGAAAAAAGGTCGAAAACAGGAAAGTGCACGCGAAAAGCATATGGTGTGAAGGTAGTACGAGAAAAGCAGGCATGGGGTATATTGGGAAAAAGCCATGTGCCAAATTCGTGCCCGGTGGCTTCACCGAGGGTTACAACAACAAGGCGTCCGACCTTGACGGTGCATCACCATAAAAGCGACAGAAGATTCAGGCGGGTAAAGCAAGCTTGAACGACCTTGGCAGGATTCTGTGGTGGCGTACGGAGTATAAGATGGTAAGATGGTCAAATGCGGCAAATCGTGAAAGCGGACCGCCGAAAGCTTTTCATACCTCTTAGTAGCCGAACATAGGCCTTCAACGAAGATAGTGACATGGGGCTTTGAATAAAAAAAAATCGAAGAAAATGAATAAGATGACAGGCAAACAGACAAGGTCGACAGGTCGATAAATCCGGCGTCAAGAAAAGAGAGAAAAAAAATGGCGGGTACTGCGGCAGAATCGTCCGTGAAAAGGCAAAGGGCGTTTAATATTCACAGAGAGCTTCATGCAGGCTGCTGCAGGTTGCTGCAGCTCTGTGTGACCTGTGCGTGCGGTGGTTCGAAAACAAATGAACAAAAATGTGACAGATCTGCTGGAGTGGAGAGGGAGGAAACACTACACAAGACAGCAAAACCGACAAAAACAAGTAGAACACGAACAAAACGCATCGCAAAAAAAAAAAAAAAAAAAAAAACCGAAAAAAGAAGGGAAAAAACAGCAAAAGCAAGCGCGCGCGTTGAAAGAAGGCGATGTGCAGCGTGCAGAATGTGAGCTTGTAAAAACTGGCCTATTCTCGGTCGGCCGGGGCGTGCAACACGGAAAGGGTGTGGATGCGTGTATTAACGGAAGAGACACTACATACTGAAGTCTCATGCTTTGTACAGTCAGTTCTTGAGCAAGGGGCATGTCGTTTTTTGCTGCAACAGCATCGGCCTGCTTGATTTCCATGCAGGAGATCCACGTTCGCCTCGTACCTTGAGTCGTCCGAAGCACACATTGTACGGAGGAGACGCATATGCTCCGTAAATACTTGACAATGTATCGAGAGCGCGCGAGATCATCGGATACTTGTTGGATATGACGAGCCAGCGGGGCGGAGATGCCTTGGCTGCCTGGGTCCTTTGTCCTTTGTAAGCCTTCCTTCTGTCTCTTGTGATTCTTGACAGTTCCCGCGGCGGCACGTCAAGTCGTCTTGTGCTTGTCATTTTGTCATTTGTTGCACTTTTACCGGGGCGGGTACATAGAATACTAAGGGCCGCAAGTGCGACGAAATATGATTAGTCCGTGGATATTTGAGAAATGACAAGAGTACTCCGTAAACAATAGGATGTAAAGACACCCTCGCAAGCCCACAGGCTCACAAGCCTGCACAATCCAGACCAAGCCACAAGAAGGAAAATCCTCCGCATGTCGTGTCGGGGACGGAACTTAGCTTTGCGGCGTCGATTTCCCGAAGCACACCGTAGTCGTAGTGTGTTGGTGCTCTCTCATCGAGAACTGCTGGTCGACCTCGCCTCGCATGGGGCGTATCACACGGTGAAGCGTGGTAGGGTGGGCGGGGCTGGCGTGTTGCTGGCGTTTTGGAGGTGGATGGAGGTGGAGAGGTGAGCATTGAAATGTCCGCCGTCGTACCCCGAACAGTGGAAGCACAGCAGCTTAGTGCTCGTGGAAGTGAAAGTATCGAAAGCACAACGAAAGAAAAGAAAAACGAAAGCGGCTGGCCTGCCGCCGCAACAGTTGGCCAAGCACACACCCACAGCGAATCAAGACTCGGCGGGCGGGGCGGCCCTGTATTATTACTCCGTAACGGTGGATGGCGTAGCGTTGCAGAAAAAGACTGCAGGACAACAAGCACAGATGTGAGGCGGACGAGTGCAGGACGAGGCGCAGAAAGGACGAACAACAAAACAATGAACTCCAGAGGAAAACAGAGAAGAGGTCGAAAAACAGTACAGAGGGCGGTACTGATTGGAGGCGCGGGTGGGTAGCAGAAGCTGCAAAGAGGGCGGTGGCGGAACAATGTTCGGATGCAGGTGGACAGATGAAGCCTGTGAGATGCGTGTGCCGTGGCTGGTTTGATGGCGGGAGGACAGCGAAAGATGGAGAGAGAGAGACAGAGAGTGTGTGTCAAGATGCAAAGTGAAGCCTGAAAAGCACAACAAGCGAGATGGCAAGGCCGATGCCACCCACCCCCTGAGAAGCAAGGGCGAAGAGGACAGGAAAAAGGGAAGAGAGCCTGATGTCTACCTATTGCACCTGCCGTGTATGGATTTCTTTGTGCACCGCGTCCTCCGTTCCTGCCTGGGCAACCCTCTTTGGGCGCTGATTGTGAGGATTGCAGTTTCCTGATCAGGTTCGACGCGAATAAAATAGCAACAGAACACAAGAACGCGCGGTGTGGCCAGACTGGGCAGGAACGGTCTGACGGGGGCAGGTGCAGACGTGTTGTTTACTTGGGAAAGAACGAGGCGCGAAGACAGCGCAACAACGCAGGAGCGACCAAACGGGCACAAACATACAAGCGGAAGGTGCGAATCATCGTCCTAGACACGATGGCAGGTGGGATGCTCTTTTTATCAAGCCGAAGAAGTGGGACGGCATGGCTAGCATGGCATTGCATCTCCAACTCAACATCTATCATCTATCATCTACTCCGTAGCATACAACATACCCCTCCACCCCTCCAGTCCGGTCCAACGCTGGCAACAAGTTCCGTTTCGGCTTCACATCTTTCTTCCACCTCTTGGGAGACGGCATTCTCCTTACAAAAGAAGCCCTTGTCATTCACTGCACGTGCACACGGGCGCGAACTGATAATACAAAGTTGCAACAAAATAACAAAGAAAACAGGGGATGTCACACCCTCCCCTCCCTCTTCCCGCCTAGAACCAGGGCCGAGCTGCCTGACCCCCAACGCCAGGCGGCGCGACATCCCACGCCAGGGTAGGCCAGATTGGCACCACCGCCAACCTTCAGGACGAACCTGGGGATCGGCTGCATTCCTATTCGCAAGGGGCCTATCAAATCTCCCGGGGCGTGGTATCTGGTGTGGGGAGGAGGTGATGGAGCGCCGCAGAAATAAGCACAGCGAACCACCGGACAGACCTGGTCAGAGCGAGCAAGCCAGAGCACTCCCAGGACAAAAAACAAGGACAGGAACGAAAAGCAGGACCAGCAAAACCAGAAGCTGGACGGAGCACGGCGACGCAGGACGCCTGTATCCGCTGCACGATGCCTTCCCGTGTGCGCCAATTGTGTTGTGCGTGGCATGAGGAGACGATGTTGATGAGCTCTCAATCTCGTGTCATAGCGTTGGCCGTTTCGGCCAGTCAAAGACCGAGCTGACACTGGATTTGTTTATTGGACACGGTGAACTCTTTTATGAAGTGGGCGACACAAGAAACGAAACACTCCGTACAGCTGGAAACTGACAAGACATGTGGCCAGATGTTTCATTTTTGATTTTCCCTTTTGACGGTTGTTTCTCGCATTCCTGCTCGTTCCTGATCGCGTATATTTGTACAAAAATAAGCTAACTGAGATGTACTGACATAAGAGGCTTGCTTTGTTCTGCGGTCCTTTGAGGCTTTTCTTACTCAGTAGGTCGGTGGTACGAAGACATCAACGGCAGAAATACTCTTCCTTTTGATGCCAAGTGAAGCACAGGCCAGGAACCAGGCTCGACAATACAGTAGGCCCGCACGCCCGCCTCACGCAAATCGAGGACTTTTACACTCCCGCTATCTCGCCAGCCCCGTCGAGGCCCTTTTTTGTTTCCGTTTCTTAGGCTTTGGGGCCCCCCTCCTTCCCTCGAACTCCCGCCCCCTCGACTGCCACAATCCGTTGCACCTCTCAAGGTCACTCACCTCTGTCTCGGCCGATTTCCTAGTCGGAAGTACAAGGCGACATCTCAAAAAAATAGGCTCGCACAGTCCAAGGTCTCTCCCCACCCCCATCGTTCTTACAAGTAGTGTACAGGGTATTTTTTGTTTTGAAGAGAGTCTCTGTTGCAACGTTCATACACTTACACCAGCGCTCTCTTTCCTCCCTGTCGGGAGGAGCGGTAGGTAAGGTGCCGCGGGTACTTTGATTCTCAAAGTACTGCACGAAAAGTGTACGGACGAGTGACGTTGACGATGAATCACTAATAGAGAAAACAAACAAACCCGGGGCAAAAAAGAACCTCGCCGGGCATGGTGAGGCTGGCGGCCTGGCCCGGGGAAGGAAGAAAGTCTATTGGGAGCCCAGTGCCAGCTGGACCAATCGTGTTTACGCTGTGCTCGGTGTCGAGTGACTGGGGTTTTACAAAAATACCAAGGTAGGGGAAGATCACATCACACATCTGTGCGAGACATACGGCCCTTGTCCGCCACGGGAAAATACCTAGTTACATACGGAGTACGTGTGCTTGGGTTGCAGCACGAGCAAAACGCAAAAAGAAAATAAAGGAAAAAGAAAACAAAATGTTCCAAGCGCTCGCTCCTTTTTATGAGTCTCTCCCCTAGTCCAGATCCCGTATCCCGCCTTTGCCTAGTACGAAAATAGCAGATTCCCGGTTATGGAAAATGCCTGTATGCCTATGGCGGCAAAGGGAAGGAAGGGGGAACCAGCGACGCCGCACGGTAGAAGGCGAAGAAGAAGGGGCGGGAAGGGAATGGAACGGCAACGCAACAAAAAGCAGAGAAAATAAATGGAGTGGGTGGCTTACGATGCTGGAAATGGAAATAGCCGAAACGAAGGAAGAGGTGGTTTAATGGCCAGACAGATAAATACAGAAAAAAAATACAGAAAGATCGTTGAGGGATGATCTGCCTGGGCACGTATGCGCGTATTAACTCGGGGACGGGAGGGGGGGGCGGGGGTGGCCAAAAGGTGCATTCATAAAAACAACACGTCTTTCTGCGATCCGTGTCTCGTTCGATATGCCTTTTTCTGGGTGTATATTTTGTCGACTTGGGTGGCGTGCGTTGTGCATATCTGGCTTGTCCATTTGCATCTGCACTCCTGCAGGCTGGCAGCCTGCCAACAAAGTCTGGTCTGACCTGACAGCCGGATTTTTTTCTCTTCTCAATCTCGAGATTATCCTCACCATCGTCTGTTGGTATTTGCGCGGAATACAGAACAGTGTTCTTCAAGTTCCCTGGGCCCCTGTCTTATCACTTTTATTGTCTCATGGCGCGGGAGTTCCCTTCTCGAGTCAGATACGTTTTTCTTGCTTGAGATACACGTTGGAGACAGCTGTTGAACCCTCTAGATCTCATTAGTCTCCCCGGTCCTTTATTTCTTGGGTGTTTTTCAACACCTGCCTTTCTGGTCCCTTTTTCGAGTACTTTGCAAGATACTTCCATTCTTTAATCGTTGGAATTTGCTTCTGATCATGACTTGGCAAGTCCACAGGCCTGCTATGCACGACCAGTGTCCAGCGAAGCCCCTTGCGGCTACGTATTCCTGCATGTAATCCAAGCGCTATCAAAAGGCCCTCAAAAAGATGAGAATCTACATGTACGACGTACGGAGTACAAGGGAGCGCAATTTAAAGCCTGGTGGACTCGGCACCCCGTCATAGCGGTTAGCTCCAAGGGTCAACCAAGACACAAAGGCTTATTTGCGACCTGGTGATTGTTTACCCCTCCCTGATATTTCGCAAACTTTATCTGTCACTTTTCACCTCACCTTTCCAGACCATTCACATCTCGAAAAGATCCTATTGTTTGCTCCCAAATAGCCGTTTGTTTCGTTTAGGTCAAGGTCAGGAGCCACGCACTGTTACAAAAACGGGAGCCCCCCGTGACAGGCGTGACAGGCGGAACCTTGGATTTGAGCGGACACAAAGAGGGGACAAGAAAATAGATTCGCTGCAACATCGAGCCGAGGTGCAGCTTAAACGGCGCCTCGATGCTTCGATTGGCGTTGCAGCCTCCCTTTTTCACGTTTGAGCTGCTCTTTCCTCTTTTCTCTCAGTTTTTGCGTTTGTCGGGGAGGAAAGAGCTAATTTAGCTCCCACCTTCCTATTTCCCAATTCCTATTCATTCCCATATCCTGTCCGGTCGGTCGTCGGTTCCATCTTTCCTCATCTTTTCTGCTGATGTCACCCTCGTCCGACAAGGGAAAGAGCCAAAAAGAAGCCCACTTTCACAAGCCCCTGTTCCCGTTCACCTTTTTTTTCCTGGAGATTTCTGGCTCTTTTCCGCGCTCCAGGCGTATTATTTCTACTTCTCGTAACGAACAACCGCAGGCTTCTCCAGTTTTCCCGCATGCCATCGCTTTGCGCTGCTCGGTCGGCTGCCCGCACCGCGCCTTTCACCGACGGGGAAAAAGTGAGAAGTGAAGAACACTGGTGCATTATACGCAGAAGGGAAGGTGGCTCGGTCGCTGCTTCCCTTTCCCTTGCTCATGGTTCGCTCTTGCCTTTTAGCTTTACGATGCACCCGGTAAACTCGCCCGCTCCTTCTTCTTTACCGAAATATTAGATACTCCGCCGTGTCTTGCCATGAGTCGTGTATGCTAAAGTTGTGTATTTGGTCCCCTCGTACCTTCCTCCCCTTCCCCCGTGCTTGTTCGTCGTCCAATTTGGCACACCATTCTCCTGGTTTCCGTGTCCCGCTACCCGCAGCTCCTCGCAGCTTGTAGTATTTCTGCTCGTAGCCCGCGCACACCACGCACCGCCACGCACAGTGGCCCCTCCTACCCTCCCCGTTTATGTTGCTTGGCCTGCTATTCACGTTATTTATCTGTGTTGTCGTTCGCTCCTTCCTTTGTCAGTTGTGCAGGCCCTCCGGGTGTCCCCTCCTGCCTTTCTATGCTTGGTAGCCCAGTGCACCTTCCTCGACTTGCTTGTGATAGACACATGCACTCCCCGAGGACAAGCACACCGACCAAGAAAGGCAAGTACGACTCGCCATCGACGTAAACCGGAAGAAAGCTCGCCCTAGACACCGCTGGCCGTGCCATTTGCACCTGCCTTTACATGGGACCTGGCTGGCTAGCGTCGAGGAAGCTTTGCCCATCGTACCTGCCCGCACCGATCCGCTCTTTCTCTTTCCGGTAGGTTGATGCCCATGCAAGGCAAGAGCCATGGAGTGACGGCGGCAGGAGCTCTCGTGTGTTGTGTAGCAAGTGCAGGAGTCGAATATTACCTATTACCCCTTTGTAGAAATGCACACTTGCACCCTTCCACCCTTCACCCTTTTTCACTACCATGTCACTCCCGCACTCTACGCAACACCTCCTCCACCAGTACCAGCTCATACTCGACCACCACCCACACCCGCAACCCACACTCCCTCCCACCCACTCGCCCACTTACACCACACACAGGCAAACAAGCCTACTTCGGAGAAGTCTCGTCTCTTTCCGATGAACACGCTAGTCCTGCCTTCTCGTGTATGACTTTCCGCCAGTTAGCCGCCGCTTTTCCTTTTTCCTTCACCTATCTTCTTCCCCGGCCAGGACTCTTTCTCACTTCTTGAATTCCTCTCGACAGCGGCTCCTCCTGTTCCTCTTCGTCGACGTCTTCCCCTCATTTCATCATTCCTTTGCACTCTGCCTCGACAGAAGAACTTTCGTTTGACGCAACCATACATCGTGTCAAAATTACACTGGAAAGCAACCGTCATAGACAAGCCTTTGACCCTTCACGTCTAGGCTTCCTTTTTCTCCACTGTTCCGCCTCGACCTGTATGTCAACATACGCTCCTTTAAGCTCATCTACGGCTCGACAACCTTACGCTTTCTCGGCTCCACGCTTCAACGTTAATTTCTACTTCCTCTGCCGCTCAGCTTTGTTTACTGCTTTCCGTCCATCTTTCTCCTGCTTTCGTCCGGGTTCTGGCTCTCGTTCCAGCTCTCAACACGGCTGCTTTGTCCCCCCACGAACGATCGGTGTGTGGTAGGCAAAATCCAGACAGCCTCCGTCCATTCTTTTTTTGATTTTATTTTTCTTTTGGTTTCCCTCGGCTGCCGTCCCCCCTCCTTCTTTTCCCTACAAGTACGGTTTCGCCCGCTCTACAACGTACTTTTTTGTGCCAGTGTGGTTGGCCAGAACCTGCAGAATCTGGGGCGGTGGTGACCCTGTCTTTGTTGCAGCTCACAGCAGCTCACAGCAAAAGTAAAAACCGAAAGAGGGATCAAGAGCTGATGCCCAAGCAGCAGCGGCTGTCCTCATATCAGTTACATCAGTGTCCCGGAATCGACGACCGAGGGTCTCTGAGACACGTTCTGTGAGCGCGCAGCCTAACGGCAACAGGCTCGACTTTCTTGTCTCCCGTTCCCCCCTTTTGCCACTCCCCCGAGAGAAGAAAAACGACGGACGCCCTGGTATATCTTGCCGCAACAACAAGAAAATTAAGCCGGGACAAGTACCAGTCAAGTTAATGCACGTTGTTGTCATGAACAGCTTTTGCTAGAAACATCTCCTCTTTTCTTTTTGTCTCCATCTTCCTGTTCTCTCCGCCTCATCATCCTCGCTGCTCCTCCGCTCTTTGCATCAAACAACATTTACGCACCCTTCCCCTCTCTTTAAGACGCACTCTACATCTCCGACCCACACCAGCGAGTGGCGGCAAAAGAAACAAACTGTCAAGAACCAAAAGGACGACCACGATCTTGGGTACCAAACGACACTTGGACAAACAGCAGAATCACCTCCACGCGGGACGACGGTGACTGCCCAGCAGCCCAAAAAACAATATCCCAGAATCTACGCAGAAGCCCAAACGAAACAACCGTAACAGCATCAAGGACCAGCACATTCAACAGACTTCTACATCAGCGCGGGCGGCAGCCACTGCAGTCGAAACTTATCCAAGGACCTCTGAGTGGCCTATCTTTCGACTGTCACCCACAGCGATTTACTTGACAGCTCGACTCAACAGTACTTTCGGCCTCTCCACTCTGTACATCGGCATACTCCAGAGCCTTTTCCCGGCCTGCCAGTTCATTCCCTCCTTTTCTGTGTGCTTCTGCCTTTCTTTTTGTTCCACCAGCGCACAGCACGGCTGCCCGATTCGCCCACTCACCACTCACACACCCCCTTTATGCGTCTGTCACCCCCCGTGCCTCGTTGCCACCCGTTCGAGAAACCTTTTTGTATGAGCAAGAATACCACTCTGCCAACCACAGTAATTACAACATCGAACAAGCGAGCATCAGACACACAGCAAATCACAGTCTCTCTACAGTGCCCCGACGGCAACTGCTACAGCAGAAAATACGACAATACTGCAAGGAGGGAACTACTACCGGTGACAGCGACAAAAACGAACTAGGCAAAGGAAGAACAACCAAATAACGGCGGTTGCAACGACAGCGGCTGCAGTAACAGCAGCGCGGAAGGTACTTTGCAAAGGACGACCGGTCCTTCCTCGAGCCTTCTCCCGCTAGCAGTCTTCTGTCTTCTTTTGTCTCTCTTTCTCTTTGCTCCTTTTTTTTGTTCTTGCTTGTGCACCGTAATACTGCGTACGCACGCCTCTCTAGGCTCAGTCGTTTCTTCGCCTATTGGAGCGCCGGGTTTGTTTACCTGCCTCGTTGTTTACCATATTCATCAACCAATCTTGCCGCCTTTCCTGTGGCGACAGGCTCTCCTGACCCATCCTCGCTCCTCTCTCATCAACCACGCTCGTGTGGTTCAGCTTCGATCCCAGCCCAACATCTGCCACGGCCCTATCTTGGCTCGCACATCGTCACCTGTCACCATTTCATCCGTAGCTACCCTTGTCGACGACCTTCTTCCGGCTACGGCCTCTCTGGATTTCTAGATATTCCGTCTTTCTTGGTTCTGTTTCGGTTTCTCGGCAGCTAGGACGCAAACGATCCTCAAGTTCCGGTCACTTCGAAAGGAACCTCATTACGATACAAACTGGACTCGCCAACACCCGGCGCCGCCCCGCTGTTTCCTGGGCTTTCTCAGCTTCTCATCAGTCCGATCATAGAACCCCGTCACATATTGATCATCTTTTGACTCTCGATCCTCATGGATTGCTGACACACGATCTGTCTTCCCTATTCAAAGTCGAGACCATTTGGTGCAACTTCTTCCTTGTCATGCAGCCGTCAAGCCTTCGATAATAGTGACTGCTCTATTAAATACCCTCGTTTCTCTCCTTCTTCCCCCCCGTCCTCCTCGAACGGCCATCACTTGGTCGAACAACATCTTCGCCCCGAAGGCACTGCGCCCCTTCTTCTACGGCAAAGAGTGTGGAAACCCGCTCGGTACAGCCTAGGCCTGACATTCGCCCTTCGGCCACGGAATCCCGCAAAGAATGCTGTAGCAGGGACATGAAAACATCAACGAGAAGCTCCTATTCGCGGTATAGAATGCATCCTGCCCCCAGCCTTCTCGAAGCACCTCCTTTGCGTGACGACCCGCGACAAAGTCAAAAAAGACCAATGTCGGCCGGGTCCGGAGCAACCGATCAGGGCCGCACACCCTCGACGCCTTCCTCGCCACACATGCATCTAGACACGGCAACAACATCGACTTCCCCGACAGTCACAACCGTGACGACAAGTGGAAGTGCCGTTGCCGCCACGGCGGCCGAGTCCGGCGTTGAATCGCAGCCGTACATTGCCGGAGACGA
This sequence comes from Sporothrix euskadiensis, assembly GCA_019925375.1. Lineage (NCBI taxonomy): Eukaryota > Fungi > Ascomycota > Sordariomycetes > Ophiostomatales > Ophiostomataceae > Sporothrix > Sporothrix euskadiensis. Next base: position 236,963 of record JADHKQ010000014.1, on the reverse strand, counting down.
AGTCTCACCAACTTTTCCCGTACAAACTGTTTTCTCCAAAGATGGTTCCGACCTCGGAGCGAGTCGACGGCCCAGCCGCCGGCGAACTGGACCTCTTTCAGCGACACAGCGTGAGAAGGCGGCTCTGATTCGCAAGCTCGGCGCATGTACCGACTGCCGCCGTCGGCGAGTTGCTGTACGTATTGTCCCCCCCAATCTCTGCGTTTGCTTGTGTTGCTTTTGATTTTGATGACACCATATGTCCGGGTTGTGAGGACAGTTGAAAAAGGCAAATATAACAACAGAATATGATCGCTTACGTTGGAATGAAGTGCCACCCGAATCATCATAACATGACCTGGGAAGACGCACACCGAATCTACCAGTCGCCGCATAGCCCGACACATGAGTACAGCCCGCTTGCCGGCCGCCCGATCAGCCCCGCTCGAAGCACCCGTGTGTCGTTTGGACAGTCTGATGCGCAGGATATGGAGATCGATAGCACGCCGACTCCGACGACACCTCACCGGAAGGCCGAACAACAACTGCAATCGCAGCCGTCACAGCAGTCCCAGCAGCAACAGCAACAGCAACATCACATACAACACCAGCCTCCCTCTCGCACACCCCTTCAGTCACAAGCGAAGCCGCATCAAGTCTCACTACCACCGCCCATCTCACGCCGTCTGTCCGTCGGAAACGAGTCACGACTACGAACGCCACTACCTTCGGGTCCCTCATCCGTCCGCAATCTTGAGAAACTCGCCTCGGCCGCTCTCCCGGGCATTGAAAGCCTGTCGGGTGACCTCCAGAATGCGGCCGCCCGCATCATCAACAGCGCTAATCCCAACCGCACACGGTACGAGGCCGTCCAGGTTATGATTCTGTCGTGGTCCAACGACTCCGAGCACGAGATTCTGGACGCGATTGAGGATCTGTCAGAGTTGTTCGAAAAGATGTACAACTATACAGTCGACCGCAAGAAGATTCCGGTGGGCGCACAAAGCCCCTACCGGTGGCTGCTACACACGGCATCGCAATTCATCAACAACCGCGACTCGCGCGACACGCTCAAGATTGTCTACTATCTTGGCCACAGCTACCTGGATGCCGATCGCGAGATGGTTTTGTCGAGGTAAGTTTTTATTTGTCTGGTTTGTCAATGTTGGGCATGGTCTTTGGAAATTATTCGGCCTCGGAATATAATCGCGAATCCTTCAACCAGAAAAGCTGTGCGTATGTATGCTGACGTGATGTTTGCATTATAGTTCTATGGACCGCGTAGCGGCAAAGGACACGACCATCCGCTGGAGCGGCATCCAGCAGGTTCTCGAAGACGCGACATCCGATACGCTCATGATAATGGACGCGGCATTCTATCCGTGCTCGAAGATGACACGACGGGACGGCGTGTTTGAAGTGATTGCAGCTTCGGCGGGCGAAGACACGAAACGGACGCTCGGACGCGTCGCTTTCACGCGCGCCCTAATTGACGAGCTCAGCACACGCCCCAGCCAAAAGTTCCGCGGGCCCATGTCAGCGTTTTCGGCGGCCGAGCTTCATGTGAGGCTCATGTCCAACTACCCACGGATCATCGAGGACCGCAACACCGACAAGGAGCGGCTGACGAGTTACCCATCGCCGCTGCACATCCAGATCGCGTCCGACGCACGGCTCCCATCGATTCTGCTGGCGCCCTGCCGGAAACCATCGCCGACGAGTCCCGAGGCATCGGCACCGGGGACCCAACTGAGCTTGACTCTCCGTCTCGTTGACGGCGTTATCGATAAGCCCGGGTGGATTGAATGGATTCGGCTGCTGCCCGAAGGCGTGCGGGAAGTCAAGTGCGAGAGCCCGTACCGCAACAATTTCCGGTGATGTTTGAAGGGAGGGCCAAGCTGTGATTCTTTTGCATTGCATGATTGCGTCCCTGCACACACTTTTTATGTCCATCATTGCGCTGCTTATTTTTTATTTTTTTTTCGTTCTTCGAGCTCGAGCTGCATTGGCGATTAATATCTCCCTTTTTCTACGTTGATTTTCATTTCTTGCGGTTTTACGTTTTAATGAGTCTCCTCTGTTTTCTTCATAACTTCTTATTCCTTGCATTCTGCATTTAAGTTTTTCATGGGGCTACAAATTATGCGGGAAAGAGACTGGATGAATGGAAAGAAAGGGAGGGATGTGCCCTTGTTGCACAATGATCGATACCATACGGCATATGCACGTCTTAATCGTTTTCTTATTCTTCTCCTTCTATCCCAAAAGCTCTTTTTGCTGAGATTGCAAACACGCCGCTCATGGCGTTTGGTCCGGTCGTCTATTGGTCTATTGTCTTTCCGCTCTTCTTTGTCATACATCATTTTACAAGTCGCATTTTCAAGTCGCATTGCTATTTGAGTTTTCTATGCTGTTTCCATCGTCCTCGCTCGATATTTACCGATATTCGAGAGCATTTGCAGGCTTTCCTTTAATATTTACGGAGCATATTCTTCTGCTAATCTTTTCTTATTTACTGTTCATCTCTATTCGCCTGATTCTCCATTTTTATTCATCCTCCAGCGAATGGGATTCAGGTCTGCATCTACAGTCCTGCAGTCTCCCCACGAATAGCGTTGCGAGTGGGACGGAGCCTCAATATGATACCAACCCCTTTCTTTCTTCTCAATTGTTTACTTTGTGAATGGTCAGACACAGCCTCGACTCTTAATTTCAGTCCTTCAATTTCAACACTCAACTCCTCATCTTAATTCATTCGAAATTATTAATCGATAACCCTTCGCATTGTACACATTTCCGTGTCCATCGTTTTAAATAATTTAAAAACTCTGCTCTCAAATATTGCTCTCTAAACTAAGGCCGTTTCTCTTCTAGTATTACAAAAATCCAAAATACATTAAACACGTGCGTATCAAAATCATTACAGAGCAAGGATGAAAGCAACCGACGCGGCCACGGCCAGCGCCTTAACCCATCCGCTGCCGACACGGCCAGCACTGTTTGCATTCAGCGACGTTGTTCCGTCGAGCAGCAGTGTCGGCTCGTACACGCCATAGTCTGTGGTGTTGAGGGAGCCGTCCCAGCAGTACTTGGTGAAGCAGGCGGTGCAGGCCGCGGGGACGTCGGTCTTGGTGCGCTCAAAGCTGCGACTCAAAACAGCACAGGCCAGGCAGGTAGGCCAGCTGTCGTCGAGCGAGCCGTTGCCGCGGGTGGCAGCGTTGAAGCCGTTCTGGATAATGGCGTTGCGCTGGGCCAGAGAATAGCTGGGGTCGAACGTGGAGACGTTGGAGAACTCGGTGAAGGGCGCGTTGGGGAGGTAGACCACCAACGGAGGCAGGGACTGGCCGTCGGCGAGGGTAAAGTTGCTGGCGTTGCAGCCGAAGAAGGTGGGGCGCTGGTTGAGGCCGAGGTTGATAAAGGTGTTGTCGTCCGGCACAGGCGGGAAGAGGGTGCCGTTGGCAATGGCGCCGGTGGAGCGGTCGTAGGAGGCGCGCAGGGCGGTGCCGTTGGGCCAGCTGTAGGTGGTGTCGGCCGAAGAGTCGACAGCGACGATAATGTCGACGCCGCGGATGGGCTGGATGAGGGGATGCAGCGGGATGTTCTGGAGATCCTCACCGCCGTCGACAAGAGTGAGTTGTGTGTTGTTGGCGAAGTCGTTCGTCTCCGGGTTGTACTTGTAGAAAGGGTTGGGCACGTATTGGGCAATGTCGTTGTTATCGTTGCCCAGGTCGGTGAGCAAGTCCTCGATAATGTTGAGCACAAACTTGGGGACGTCGACGGAGGCCGAGAGGTTGTTGAGCAAAAACTGGTTGAAGAGAGTCGAAGACGTGCCCATGACGTAGCCAAACTGGTCAAAGCCGCGGACACAGTGGGAGTCGTTGCCGGTGGGAACCTCGCCATTCGAGAAATTGGAGCCCAGGTACTCGGTGGGGACAAAGCCGTATGTCGTAGGATCCCAGGAGCCCATTTCGTAGGCATTGAACTCGTAGACGGTCGAGTTGAGGGCAATGACGGTCGTTCCGGGCGCACGGCTGTCAGCGACGAGGATGGGGAAGGGCGTATCGGCGCTGATAAAGTTGTCGGTCAGGGCAATGGACGAGAAGGTATAGTCGAGACCGCCGTCGGGGGCGTTGATGAGCTGGTACGACAGAGCACGGCCCCAGTAGTCGGTGAGAGACGTCTCGTAGCCAGCATCGTCCTTGGCAGCCACCTGGTCAGCCACATCCGTCCAGTACTCGGCCGTCGTGATGATACCACGGCGTTCCACCGAGACGTCAGTGGTGCCGACAGAGCGTCTGGTGGACGAGTTGGTAGACGTGCTTCCACTGTCCTGGGCGTCGTCACTGGGCCCCGTGAAAATGGAATTGTCAAACCGCCACAGATCGGATCCCGTGTAGCCGTCCCGCAGCTCCAAGATGGACGAGAAGTTGTTGGCAAACATACTGCCGACCAGCCATCCACCGCCCGACAAACCCGCCAGGTATGTCGCCGCCTGCAACAGACCCGAAATGCTGCCATTCGTCGGCTGGTCTGTTGTGCGGTTGTCGGCGGCTGCCAAAAAGCCGGCGCCGTTCATCAGTGCGCGGTAACCACCGCCGGACACGGCCAGACCAATGTTGGGCCGGTCAGAGTCGGAGGCCCCTGTAATGTACGACTTGGCGTCAAAGCCGCTAATGTTGGCCGCCGTCAGAAAGTCGATCAAAGGCTGCAGAGTGTTGTTGCGGCGCAGCTTGAGCCAGTCGGTTTCATTCGACGAGAGCTCGCTGGCGGCACGGGCAGAGGGCCGGGTGGACGGGCAGTCGACGGCGATGGGAGAGTAGTTGCCGGAGGGGCCATTGGGCAAGGCGCGGCGTTCGAGACTCAAAGCATTGTTGCTGTTGGAAGCTGGAGAGAAGGGGACGGCCGAGGCGGCGACGGCGGCCGGTGCGACGGAGCCGAGCAGGCCGTAGACGAGAAAGCTGGAGAAAGCCATGGTGGGCGGGAGTCGAGAGTAATGAGAATAACGCGGCAGTCGTCGGGGGTTGATCGTGTGACCTCACCGAATCGATCGTGTTGTGAGGCCGGCTCGAAGAAGGCGTGTCGTGTGTCGTGTGACGCGCAAAGCGGGAAAAGCTTCGGCGCGGTTGTTGACTGTTTACTGTTGACTGTTGTTCTTGGCGGCCGCTACGGAAGGCACGGGATGGGTGGATTTGGCGGGAAGGCGCGGGAAGGCGCGGGAAGAAAGGAAGGAGCGAAGGGGAATAAAGACAAAGGCAATAAAATAAAATAAAGCTTGTCCCAAGAAGAGAAGAGAAGAAGGACGAAAGGTCAGGGGACACGCCGGGGTATCAATGCAATTCGCGATCCTCGATTGCAAAATAGCGACAGAGGCAAAGACAAGGGAGAGGGAGGGCAGCAGGGGGGAAAGTTGGCGATAATATACGACGTATTGTCGATTATCCACATAAAAAGAAAAAGAAATAGAAAAAGAGAATTGCCTAGAGACCGTCAAGCCCGTGCTTCCGAGATGTCAGACTGCATCATTCCTGTCTCTGGGCTTGTGTCGGGGTCTGCGAGCAAAAACGTCTAAAAAGAAACTAAACAATCTAGTCGATCCGCAGCTCCCTTGTGCTCCATTCTGAGTACAAAGTACATCTCCATAATACACAGTACTAAACAGTAATGCAACCACGGAAGGCGGAAGGCGGAAAGCGGAAGGCTTGTTGTTTTTCGTGCATAAAATGGGCTGGGCAAAACGGACAAAACGGACAAAAAAATAGAAAAAGATGGAGACGGTATTACGCAAGACGGATTGCAGGGCCAGCTACGGAGTATCTTGGGAGCTGAGTGGGCAAAATAGGAAAAGGCGAAAGGCGAAAAGTAAGGTACCAGCTTGTTGGGCTCGGATTCGCAAAACAAAGAAAAGAAAGCAAGTGGACCAACACAACAGACGACGGCCGTAAGAAAACACAACTCCGAGAAAGTGGTGTCCACGCGTCCCTGCAGTAGCTTCTTCCCGTCTCTCCGAGCTCTCCACCCGTTCGGAGGCCTTTCTACGATTCCACGTACGACGTACTCCTTAGTGTACCGAGTGCGAGTGTACCAAGTAGAATACTTCGTAGGATCTTGTGTTTATTTGTAACCTGTTTCGCAGGTTTCGATTTGCGGTTGTTTTGTCGCCGTCGAGTTGGATTCCACAAGTGGCTAAATGTGCCTTGAATGGACAGCCAGGACAGGAACGAGTTTATGGTTGGAACGAGTTTATGGTTGGTGAGACAATGTACAAGGTACAAACTCAAATACAATGCGAGAGTCAACAATGCGAGAGGCAAACTGCGCAACTTTCAGACATGAATAGGAGTTTTTGAGACACGGCCCTGGAGCCCTGAAAAGTGGCTTGAAAAGGGTCAACGGTTGGTCATCTGACTCTGTCGATTCGTTCCTGTGCCTCGTGCCTGAACTACCTGTTCTGTCAACTGTATCAACCGCCTGCAGGGTCTATTTTGATGCGGCGTATTACAGTTGCTGTACGGAGTACGTCGTACTGCGTATGCATCACTACTCTGCACATATGCCGAATGCGAACTGGTGAGGGATCACATCGCATCCTTCCCTCTTTTTTCTCCGTCTTCTGCGCCACAATTCAGCACCCTGGTCAAGCACATCCAACAGCCAAGGAAGTAGATGGATCGATTGGATGGGATTGGGATGGCAGCATGGTAATACGACGTACTGCGTACTCCGTATGGCCACGAAATATTCGGGCCACTCCGTGCAGCCCTTCGAGTTAATGGCCGAGTCAAAATGTCTGGTCGGGCCTCGGGTTGCTGAAAAAGGCCGTGACGCAATCTTGTTTAGTTCGCCAAGAGAGCCCCAGAAAGATCCTTAGTAGCTGTAGCGAGCTGCAGGGAAAGGGGAATAAACGGACAACGTTACAGTCCCCGCGGTGAAAATACGCCCTACCGTCGCCTGCCGAGCCTGGGCATCAGCCGCACCACAATGCCCGTTTAGGGCTCTTGGCGCGAGTCGCTTTCTATGCAGTTCATCAGCTGCGGCAACGGCCGGATCGCCGTCTCGGCAACAGGGTCGTGAGTCGTTTTCAACGTTTGTCGCAGCGAGGCTTTGATAAAGTGAGAAAGCAAGAAGCAAGAAGCAAGAAGCAAGAAGCAAGAAGCAAGAAGCAAGAAGCAAGAAGCAAGAAGCAAGAAGCAAGAAGCAAGAAGCAAGAAGCAAGAAGCAAGAAGCAAGAAGCAAGAAGCAAGAAGCAA